>ONZH01019537.1:0-128731 GCA_900303285.1 Rhinella marina
GGCATATGTTGTAGTTATAAGTCAGCAAAATTTCAAATGGATGTCCAGAGTACAATGAGAATAGACCCTAATAGTCAAAAGGAAAATTCAAGAAGTGAGCTTAAACTTTCGTTATCCAATACTTTTAAATGCACTTATGCAATATTACTACTATTATTATTACTACTAATATTATTACTGCAATATTTAATTTCTTTAACAATAAAATATAGCAGCAATCCATACTAGAACAATTTTTTTTTTACAGTAATATACAGAAATTCTGAAACACAATAACTTCCAGAATGATTTATTACCTAGTTTCTCTAAACTGTACATGATTGGCTTCACCAGACTGTAAATGCCAGCGTTTGGTAACATTTAAGAAAAAGTCAGATAAAACAATTTCACACTCAGTGGGGTGCTCTATAAGACAGCTTCTTCTCAATCTTCTTCCTGCAAACCTATTCTGTCTGATAGGGTGTAAGCCACACAAAAGAAATGCAATTCTCTTTCCAAACCCATGGTCTTTGAACTATGAGTCTATTACTGTGCAGCTAAAATACAATCTGGATAATGGTAAAGTCATAGAATTCTATTTACATGTGTAAAATTTCAGATGATAAGTAAATGTTTATTGTCAAAAAAATGAGATATAAAAAAAGCATTTAAAAAAATAGCAAATAGAAATTATTACAGTGGCCTCAGATTACAATGTATTCATCTTGTAATGGCCTTTCCTGGCTCACTGCAACCTATAACCAGTGGCACATATAATTGACGGGAATACACAGCCAACCAGTTGATGTATGATGCCGTGCTTGGTAAACTGTGAAGAGGTCAGGTGAGTACTGTGGTCTCTTCAAACAGCTGATCAGTGAGTGTGCCTGGATTTGAACACCTGCCGATCTGACATGATGACCTATCCTGAGGATAGACCATCAATATCAAATTCCCGGATAACCCCTTGGCTACGTGTTGTTGCCCTGCTTCAGAATAAATTTGGAGCCAGACACCTCCCTGACAAGATCACTGTGTAGAGTTATTCAGCTGTAATTGAAGTCAAATGATAAGGAATAAATACATGAGCATTTACCCCATCTCCACCCCACTCTCCCTAGTGGCAGCTGGAAGCTTTTCCAGGCGTTCAGAACATATCACCTATTTCAAGAAACACTCATATAGTCAGTTTTATCCAGTTCATTTTGTATTTGAGCAGCCTAAGCAGATGCTGTTAAGACTGTGCTATTTTATTTGCTACTTCTAATGTGTTTTCCTATAAACCCACACCAAGCTGTACATTCATCGATTGTATATACTTCCTGCTACATCTAAGAGGCCATCTATGGATTGGCAATAAGTGAATTTTTTGCTTAATAGTTTTCTGTCCACTGAGACATTTGGCAAATGAATCTGTTATGTTGCAAATTTGCTGTTTAAAATCTCAATTTCACTAAAACAGTGCCACTTGTAAAAGGAACTATGATAGGGAATTGTTCATGCAGAAAAGTCCACCAATGTAGAACTTAAAATAACCTATTGGGTTGCAGGAGGACGACAGTTTTTGTAATTAAATCTACAATGCTGTCAACTTAATTTACTTTTTTGTTTCAAAGTCTAATTTTCTATAAAGAAAAACAGTCTTAATTCTCAGTTCTTCAATTTAGTAGATTTTTATGTTGACATTTTAGTTGAATCCCATTTTTGGAAGAACCACAGCAAAAAGTCTGAAAGGTCTCCAGACTGTTCTATTGGTTCTAACTCTGATTAAATAGATTTGCCATAAATCCTAGCAGCTCAACGAGTCTAAAACAACTATTTCAGCATTTTTCTAGCTTCTAATAAACTAAGCAATTACAAAGAATCACGGCTTTATCCATTAAAGATTTAGTATATATTTAAAATAAATCTGTCCGAAAAAAAACACATTTTAAGCTCAGCTAAATTGTATATTAATTACAGTATAAGGCCTCTTTCACACGGGCGTCACGGATTCAGTCCGGATGCATTCCGTAAAATCCGCACGCATCCGCACACAATCACAGTCAGTTTTGACTGCGATCGCGTACGTTCGTTCAGTTTTTTCCGCACGGGTGCGAAGCATTTTAATGTATTTTTCACACGCATGATAAAAAACTGAACATTTACAAACAACATCTCTTAGCAACCATCAGTGAATCACACATTGCATCCGTACTTGCGTGCGGATGCAATGCGTTATTCACGCAGCCACATTCACTTCAATGGGGCGAGGGCTGCGTGAAAAACGCAGAATATAGAACAGGCCGCGATTTTCACGCAACGGCGAACTGATACGTGAAAAACATCGCTCATGTGAAAAGCCCCATTGAAATGAATGGGTCAGGATTCAGTGCGGGTGCAATGTGTTCGCATCACGCATTGCACCCGCGTGGAAATCTCGCCCTTGTGAAAGGGGCCTAAGAGTGATTAAACTGAAATGCATCTTCCCTGTAGACATGCACAGTACACATTAGATAGATTTTGGATTGGGATTATACAACATTTGCAAGTGTAAATATTTTAGATAGCATTTGGGTCCTTGCACAGTCTCCCACGTGAACCCCTTGGTTTTATTGGATGGGCCAGATGTAAAGCATAAAGCACAGCTTGAAATTCTTACTTTCTGATATCTATCTAAAGTTTCATTTCAAAGTGATATTATAATCATATTATTTGCTTTATTCTCTTTGCTTTTTCCCAGATATTAATGTATATGAAAAACTGCTATTAATATGTCAGCTCTCAATGTAAAAACATCATTCAGGGACAGCTAGTAATAAATACTAAAGATAACAATTTCCTGTTGTGTTTTATTTTATCATTTCAAAGCACAGTTCCCAGCATATAGTGATCACTAGAAACCTCATTAACAAGTTTTATCACCAATATGTACTACATACAGTACTTTATAACAGTGCAGTACTTCAATGTGTCTACTGTACTTTTTTCTAAGAGATGTAGCTTTTGTCAAAAGTTAATTTTGAAAAGTTATATATACCTGGAAAATATATTTACGGACATATTGGGACTTACTGTAGCTCTGAATCACTGAATTCAGATGTTTCTTTCAATTCCATTACCATAAGTATACTGTATAAAATCAAGTCCCTAACCAAGCAGATTGCCTTTACAAATATTTGTGAAAGAATGGGTCGTTCTAAAGAAATGACTGAATTCCAGATTGGTATTCTATTAGGATGCCACCATTGCAACAAGTTAACTTGCAAAATGTCTTCCCTCTTAGATGTTCCACCATCAACTGTAAGTGGAACCACAGCAACTCAGCCAAAAAAATGGCTGACCACATAAAGTTACAGAGCAGGGTCACTGTGTGCTGAGGTGCATAGTGCATAAAAATCACTAACAATTCTAAGCCTCCTCTGCCATTAACATCAGCAAAAAATGGTATGGGTGTCCACGGACGAGCTACATGCAAGCCTTACGTCAACAAGCACAAAGCACAGTTTCCAGTATAACTGTGCCACTGTGCACAAAGAAAGGTCTATAAAGGTGTGGTTGGGTGAGTTTGGTGTGAAAGAACTTGACTGCACCAAACAGACCCCTGACCTCGACCCAATCCAACACCTTTGGGATGAACTAAATCAGAGATTGTGAGCCAGGGCCTTTCATGTAACATCAGTGTCTGACCTCACAAATGCTCTTCTGGAAGAATGGCCAAAAATTTACACTCCAAAAATGTGTAAAAGTGTTCCCAGAAGAGTGGAAGTTGTTTTAGCTGCAAAGAGGGGACTAACTCCATATTAATCCCTATGGATTTAGAATTCGATGTCATAAAAGCTTCCAGTGTACAATGTGTGGGTATCCCAATACTTTTGCACATATAGTCAAGTATATATGTATCAGTAAGTCATACAAAACAGATCACTATCATATTAGTCATGTAAGCGGAAAATAAAAAGTATGCAATTAGTCAAAAAGGCACAAAAATTTTGTGATATGAGACTAATAGGCATCTGCTGTATTCATGATGAGAGTGTTGCTCCCACCCCTCCCGACCTCGCCCATGACAGACTTCTGTTTATTCTTGCCATTAGATGTGATGGATTATGCTGAAGGAGGTTTCTGTCTATTTCTGCTATCTAATATGAGGTTGCTGCATACATCAGTACTGTAAGGAAGAATGCGAGACTCGTGGCCCCATACTCGACCACCTTCTACCCATAACTGAGAGTTTTTTTTTTCCTGTTATTGTAAAAGTACTGACTACTAGCCCAGAAATGACAGACCACTCAAATCAGCAGGTCTGTCACTATACTATGTTGTCGTCAGCAAGGACAGCATATTAAGATGATAAATTCTCTTTAATATGTTCCATCATTCTTTATCCCCAGATACCAACAATCCTGACAATTCTGTAACAGGGATGTTGCTATTTAGCTGCAACATGCCAACATACATCATGTACGGTGCATTTGGAAAGTCTTCAGGCTAAAATTTTAAAAAAGCAAATGAAGTGTATCCCCATCAAACTAGATATTGGTGTATACTGGGACCTGCAGAACTAGAGGGGCAGTGGCAGGGATTAGGTAAGTATGTTTACCACTTTGGGTTCAGCAATGCTGTGGGGTCTGTAGACAAGGTCCACAACCATAAACAACTCTTTTCATAACAAAGTCCCTCTTTATCTATGTGTTTCACATTTTTTTAAATATACTCTGTGACGAATTACTTCATCATAAAGCACATTTCTTTGTAAGTGGCAGGCACAATGAAAGGGAACAGCGATTGCACAGCCCCTCTTCATTGAACGCCTCAGATGTTGCGTTCATCACTGATTGCAGCATCTGATATTAAAAATGAGGGCTTTCAGGGGTTAATCTGTAAAAAAAAAATACTCACCTTATCCATTTGAGTGTGAAGAGGCCACCATGTCCATCCTGAATGAAGATCCCTCTCCAAATTTTGTACAATCCATGATTCATCACCGGACACAAGATTTTGTGCAGGATCTTCAATCAAGATTGCAGCGGTGACCTCTTTGCGCTCAAATGGATGAAGTGAGTATGTATTTTTTTAACACCATTTCAGGGGAAAATTGATTCTTACCACGAAGCACAAGGAAATTCAGCTTCATTCATCAATAATAATAATAATAATAATAATAATAATAATAATAATAATAATAATAATTTGATGATCTTTTTAGATTATATGAAAACATTACTATGGTTCTCCCAGCCCTGAAAAAAATACATAATTGGAAGGTAAGGATAATCCCTAACCTGGATGTATTTTCATCCCCTACTTTGATCCATAAACTGGATTTATTTTAATCCCCTACTGGACATCTGTGATTCATAAGGAAGCTGTGGTCCAGAAATAATCTCTTATGTACAAGTTATGTTCAAGACTGTTTCTCTTTATGGGCACCATTAGAGATGTACTATAGTTGAAAACATCAAGGGTACCAAGTGCTGTCCCACTCTGTTTTGTTTGGCCTGTTGATTTCAATGCAGGTTGACAGTTGTACAATGGGATTTATTGAGGCTATTTGCTTTTTGCAGACGTTAGGCTACGCAATGAGCTAATATAATAGGTGTTACACTTTACAAGTCAGAGGTATGACATGAAAACGTCACAAAATGGGCTTATACTAACTGGTGAAGCCTGGAGATTCTTACAAGATTCTTCTGTACTTTAGACATATTGGAGTACTGTATAATAGCATATTAGGATATGTATTTCAATGAAATTCACTTGAGTGTGTTCTTTTCATGGTGGCATGATTTTGGATGTCATTTAATTTGAATACCACAATACAAGACTACACAAGCCCCCAAAAAATTAGCATGGGCTGTAAACACTAAAGTGAACAACAAAACATAACCAAGTAGTGTGTACCAATCTATAAAATGTACATTTTATTTATATAATTATTAAAAGAGGAAAATAAACCCCAATGTTCATATACATAAATAGACAATCAGGATGTTCGGCCGCATCCAAACAATTATGTAACCACACAGTATCAAATTGTCCCAACACTGGACAACAAATGTTGAGACAAATAACAGTGGATTAAAACACACCAAAACTGCTATGGTCGGTAGTAGGATCATACACAGAATGCTGGGGTTAAACAGACCACAATATTTAGTCTAAATGAGAGGCTGCGGTTTGTGCACAAGAAACGCAGACCCCCCTCTATTACACAGGCCTATACCCCCAGAAAAACAACCTAGTTAAAGATAATCAATGCCCTGCAAATACAGTATGCCGCATGCCTATTCCCGACATGCATGTTTCACTTTACAAACATTAAAGCTCATCAGGGGACAACAAGCAATGCAGTCGACAAAGTGCAAAAGCGCACCTATTAATGCAGTAAATACAAGCCCGGAGGACGAGGGCAAAAAAACCCAACGCTAAATGACCACAGCGTGGAATTAAACAAACAAACCGGAGGTGAAGAGCTGATGACACCTCACACTCACCAATACCGACCAGTGTAGATGAATCCTGGCAGTCAATCTGTGTCCTCCTGTGTGTGGAAGGCTTGTATTTACTACATTAATAGGTGCGCTTTTGCACTTTGTCAACTGCATTGCTTGTTGTCCCCTGATGAGCTTTAATGTTTGTAAAGTGAAACATGCATGTCGGGAATAGGCATGCGGCATACTGTATTTGCAGGGCATTGATTATCTTTAACTAGGTTGTTTTTCTGGGGGGTATAGGCCTGTGTAATAGTTTTTTGTGCACAAACTGCAGCCTCTCACAGCCTCTCATTTAGACTAAATATTGTGGTCTGTTTAACCCCAGCATTCTGTGTATGATCCTACTACCGACCATAGTAGTTTTGGTGTGTTTTAATCCACTGTTATTTGTCTCAACATTTGATGTCCAGTGTTGGGACAATTTGATACTGTGTGGTTACATAATTGTTTGGATGTGGCCGAGCATCCTGATTGTCTATTTATGTATATGAACATTGGGGTTTATTTTCCTCTTTTAATAATTATATAAATAAAAGGTAAATTTTATAGATTGGTAAACACTACTTGGTTATGTTTTGAAGACCACAATACAGTACAATTATTTATGACCACTTCCAAGGGTACACTTCCATTGCGTTGACGAAATCAAGACCTCAATTATATCAGTAATAAAATGTATTTTTTGATCTTGATTATTTAATATCAACAAATGTCCTAATAGAAACCATCAAACACGGTATAAGCATCAATGAGTAAGCTGTAAATTTACCTAATTACTCTAATAAAGAAAGATCAGCCAAGTGTTCTCTCAGTGTCGATATCACAAAGAGGTTTGCTGAGGAATGACCACTCTTAATTCTATAATCATTTTCTTCAGTTCTTCATGATCCAAAAATTGTATTCAAGTAAGATAAAAGTAGAGATATTAATTCTTGCCCCTTATGGGGTTCTCTTCTAAAAGTAGAGATATTAATTCTTACCCCTTATGGGGTCTCTTCTGTGTTTTCATTGAGGCCATATGGTTTCAGATACCAAAGGAATAGTATATTGTAGCTGTAAAATGATGAACTAAATTTCACGACATGTATGAGACACAACCAATTAAGTCAGTTTAGAAGCAGAGTAATACATTTTAATGTTTTTCTACTGTCACATTATAGTATTTAAGACAGTGGTAAAATGGTTCAATATGTATTCTGTAACATTACGTATTACCTTTTGAAGAATTACCTGTTATTAACCTTCAGCTAGTTAGACTCATAAAATGTTCTTTATTGGATATTACTTTAGCTCAATTAACCTTAAGTTGTTTCTGGCTTGAATTAGCCATGCTATAGTCGATAAAAGCAACATATCAATATTTCTAGAAAATTAGTCTTCTTAATACTTAATACAGAGAAAAAGTTTATAACTTGTAGAATTGATCTAAAAAAAAAAAAAAGTCTTGGTATGCCCTAAAAGATGCCTCTGCATATTTTTTATTGCATAGGCAATTATGTATTGCAATTAGAGATGAGCGAACATGCTCGAAACGAGCTCGCCCATGCAAGTCCAGAGGGCACCACCTTCCCTACTGCTTCTCTTCTCCCAGCTTCTCGTATTTCCTCTATTAGAGGTGCTGGGCTGATGGAGCCTGCAGCCCAGCGCCCCAAAGGTTGCCTCTATGGAAGCCTTAACACTACAGTATATAACAAGGAGCTGTCAGCAGAAAAGATGCTAGCAGCCCAGTTCTCATCTCAACTGATATGGCTTCCCCCTTCTAGGTAACCTCTCCTTCCTCCCCAACTCTGCTTCTTTCCTGTCTCCCCTCTCTTGTAATCCCCTCCACCATTTTTCCTCCACTTCTTGCTGATCCAGTTTTGCTTTGGCCCCTCCTCAACTCTACACTCCTCCACTCCACTTCTTCCTGGTGCTTCCCTCAACCCCCCATTGACCTCCTCTCCTAGCAGCCCTGGTGTCCCGGAGTCTCTGTTCCCCTCCCCCACACAACATCACAGGGAGGCCTAGTCAGCATCAGAGCAGGGACTTCTAAGCCTGATGTCATCAGAAAGGTAAGTGTACTTCTATGTATGTATGTGGATATACAAGTATACATGTATGTATGTAGATATGTAGGTATACATGCATGTATGTAGATATGTAAGTATACATGTCTATGTATTTAGATATCTAAGTATACCTGTATATATATGTAGACATGTAAGTATACATGTGTATATATATATATGTAGATATGTAAGTATACATGTATATATATGTAGATATGTAAGTATACATGTATATATATGTAGATATGTAAGTATACATGTATATGTATGTAGATATGTAATTATACACATGTATGTAGATATGTAAGTATACACGTATATGTATGTAGATATCTAAGTATACACGTATATGTATGTAGATATCTAAGTATACATGTATATGTATGTAAATATCTAAGTACATATGTATGTATATGTGCTATATACAGTGCCTACAAGTAGTATTCAACCACCTGCAGATTTAGCTGGTTTGATAAGATGCAAATAAGTTAGAGCCTTCAAACTTCAAACAAGAGCAGGATTTATTAACAGATGCATAAATCTTAAAAACCAAAAAGTTATGTTGCTCAGTTAAATTTTAATAAATTTTAAACATAAAAGTGTGGGTCAATTATTATTCAACCCCTAGGTTTAATATTTTGTGGAATAACCCTTGTTTGCAATTACAGCTAATAATCGTCTTTTATAAGACCTGATCAGGCCGGCACAGGTCTCTGGAGTTATCTTGGCCCACTCCTCCATGCAGATCTTCTCCAAGTTATCTAGGTTCTTTGGGTGTCTCATGTGGACTTTAATCTTGAGCTCCTTCCACAAGTTTTCAATTGGGTTAAGGTCAGGAGACTGACTAGGCCACTGCAACACCTTGATTTTTTCCCTCTTGAACCAGGCCTTGGTTTTCTTGGCTGTGTGCTTTGGGTCGTTGTCTTGTTGGAAGATGAAATGACGACCCATCTTAAGATCCTTGATGGAGGAGCGGAGGTTCTTGGCCAAAATCTCCAGGTAGGCCGTGTTATCCATCTTCCCATGGATGCGGACCAGATGGCCAGGCCCCTTGGCTGAGAAGCAGCCCCACAGCATGATGCTGCCACCACCATGCTTGACTGTAGGTATGGTATTCTTGGGGTCGTATGCAGTGCCATCCAGTCTCCAAACGTCACGTGTGTGGTTGGCACCAAAGATCTCGATCTTGGTCTCATCAGACCAGAGAACCTTGAACCAGTCTGTCTCAGAGTCCTCCAAGTGATCATGAGCAAACTGTAAACGAGCCTTGACATGACGCTTTGAAAGTAAAGGTACCTTACGGGCTCGTCTGGAACGGATACCATTGCAGTGGAGTACGTTACTTATGGTATTGACTGAAACCAATGTCCCCACTGCCATGAGATCTTCCCGGAGCTCCTTCCTTGTTGTCCTCGGGTTAGCCTTGACTCTTCGGACAAGCCTGGCCTTGGCACGGGAGGAAACTTTCAAAGGCTATCTAGGCCGTGGAAGGCTAACAGTAGTTCCATAAGCCTTCCACTTCCGGATGATGCTCCCAACAGTGGAGACAGGTAGACCCAACTCCTTGGAAAGGGTTTTGTACCCCTTGCCAGCCTTGTGACCCTCCACGATCTTGTCTCTGATGGCCTTGGAATGCTCCTTTGTCTTTCCCATGTTGACCATGTATGAGTGCTGTTCACAAGTTTGGGGAGGGTCTTAAATAGTCAGAAAAGGCTGGAAAAACAGATAATTAATCCAAACATGTGAAGCTCATTGTTCTTTGTGCCTGAACTACTTCTTAATACTTTAGGGGAACCAAACAGAATTCTGGTGGTTTGGGGGGTTGAATAATAATTGACCCACACTTTTATGTTTAAAATTTATTAAAATTTAACTGAGGAACATAACTTTTTGGTTTGTAAGATTTATGCATCTGTTAATAAATCCTGCTCTTGTTTGAAGTTTGAAGGCTCTAACTTATTTGCATCTTATCAAACCAGCTAAATTTGCAGGGGGTTGAATACTACTTGTAGGCACTGTAAATGTATTCTATGAATATATTTGTTTAGTCATGATTACTATATATAGAGTATATATAAAATATATATATCATACTGTATATTGTATTATACTATATACTTCCTGGTCTTCATGCTGCACTGTGCTATGTCCTGTGCACAGAGTGAGGACATCGGCTTGCTCTGTAACCTCACACTGTGTGACGTTGGGTCACAGCACAGCGTGGCATGAAGACCATGAGAGCTGGGTATCAGGAGCAGCGGTGGCGTCCAGAGCAGGAGAGGTGAGTGATGTTATTATTTTTTTCTCTGATCTGAGCATTGGAGTCTGAGGTCTGAATGGGGGTCGCAAAAAAGAAGGGGACACATTTACAAGACCGGGACGACTGAGCAGAATAAGTAAACATTAACAACCACACTGAGCCATAGGAAGCCGGCTCATGACTTGCGCCTGCTGACATCTATTGATACCGCCCTGTGGTCCCACAACTGTGCTTATTTGTATGGCTGGTTAATAAAAGATGGAAGGCTACAGTGCATTGTGCTAAAGAACAACTGTAAGTTCTGATCCACACCACTGTGCTTGTGGGGCTATTGCACTGTATTTGCATCACTATGTGAGCATAGTACAAAACCTCCTCGATCAGATAGGAGATGACTGGATTATAAATCACTATGATGCAGTCAGGAGAGCTGCGGTCGGCCCAGGAGATGCGTCTGACACATGGACTGTGTTTCCTGGAACCAGCACAGTTGTGTGGATCAGCAGTTATAGTTGTTTCTTAGAAACAATGCGCTGTAGCCTCCCATATTTTATTAACCAGCCATACAAATAAGATAAAGATTGTGTACAATGGAGCCGATTTGTTGTTGCACAGAGGAGGAGGTTGTGAAGAAATGTATGTGTGTGTGTGGGGGGGGCCCATTCAAAAATTTGCTGTGGGGCCCAGTCATTTCTAGCTACGCCCCTGTGGATATGTGTCACATGGAGTGCAAAAAACAGACACATGGACCAAACTGATTCTTCACAGAAGAAGCACTGATGGATTTGCTACAGACATTAAGTGGACATGAAAATATGAATGAGGTTTTATATTTCTAGATTTCTCAATGTTGATTGTCGAGAATGGACTGATGCACATTACAAAAAAAGCAAGACTTCTGTGAATACTTTACTGTAGCATCCTCCTCCTATGTACCCTTGCATAGTTATACAGTTAGTACAGCTGAAAGAAAAACTAAGAATGGGGATGGGAATTAAAGTAAGGGGAGTGAGAAACCAGAATTGTA
The DNA here is from genome assembly GCA_900303285.1 of Rhinella marina. Lineage (NCBI taxonomy): Eukaryota > Metazoa > Chordata > Amphibia > Anura > Bufonidae > Rhinella > Rhinella marina. Next base: position 11,791 of record ONZH01019537.1, read on the forward strand.
CTCCTTTCCAGAAGCACGGTTTTTATGATGAAGAAGCCTTGTTGCCTCTGGAGACTAAACATTTTTCTTCTCCATGCAGGGGAAGCCCCCCACCCCTTTATTTTTTATAAAAAGATTTTCACCATTATTATTTTTTTACAGGCCATGTATATATTTATATAGGTTAATCACTGAAAATTTAATATGAAAGTTAATCACAGAAACAAAGATTTTTTCAGAGTGAATGTTTTAAACATAGATACTTGATGGCAAAAACAAAGGTTAGATAAAAACTACTTAAACTCTTAACACATCTAAGAACAGGAGATGAAAAGATGTGGGTTCATTTTAATTTTAATATCTAACGTCACTTGATAAATAGGGCCCCTGAAAAACCTTGGAGACTTAAATACTTAACCCAACCTAGCTGCAATTTTACCAGCATATTCATCCTTGATAGCTTGAAGAAGCAGGAATTTGATGTTATCATGTTCAAAAGCCATTATAAAGCCCTTACACACAACCCCACACACCCCCACACACCCACACCACACCCCCATTGAGTAAAATATTTGTGCCTAAAGTGTCAAAACTCATGTCTGGATTGCATGGCATGGTACTAGCACATTTAAAAACATCTTTAAAAAGTTGGACTGACATCTAGGAATGTGAGTATACATACAGAAGAACATGTTCAAGATGTAATGAAGGCAAAAGAGGTAGACATTGTGAAACTAAAATGAATATCAAGGCTTTTCACAATCTTGCACTACTGTGTGGTAATGATAGGATTCACACCAGAGGGCTAAAATGAAACAAGTATTAGCTCAGAGGAAATTCAAATGGATAGCAAAAGTTTTAAAATTGTGAGCGCTTACCTCAAATGACCAGAACAAGAAATTTAGGTTTGTACCATTTTTTAAACGAGTTAAATTTTCTTGTAGAAACAGGCCTGCAAAGTTTCATGCTCCTTTATTTTAATATTGATTTTATCTGAGTAAGTTTGTGTTCCATTGTCTTCACTTTATGCACTGGTAATGAGGTGTGATTAACTGATTAAACAAATACTTTATAATGTTATTTGTGTTCGCTATAACTTTTTAATAATCTCCCAATGATCCTATTTTTTTTTTAGGTTTGTGTCTCTCTTTAAAAAGGAAAGAACCACCTGCCTTGCAAGTTTGCCTCCAGAACATCATAGTGCATGATGGAAGTTTTGTGTATCTAAGGTACTGGCTGATCTTCTAGACATGCTTGCAGAACGTGAGAGCCATGGACCAATTTCGAGTGGCAAAGTGGGTGCTAGCATGAGTTGATTAATAGACATGATAGGTTACTAGAGATGAGCGAGCACTAAAATGCTCGGGTGCTCGTTATTCGAGTCGAATTTTTCCTGATGCTCGGGTGCTCGTTTCGAATAACGAACCCCATTGAAGTCAATGGGAGACTTGAGCATTTTTTGCAGGGGACCAGAGATCTGCATAGGGAAGGTTGCGTGAAAACCTGGAAACCTCAGAAAATGATGGAAACACCAAGGAAATGGACAGAAAACAGCAGGGGCAGCATGCATGGATGCCTCTGAGGCTGCCTAATCGTACCATTATGCCAAATTCTGGGCAACAGCCTGGTGGTGACCCTCAAGACAATTGTGCTGACCCAAACCAAGATGGGCAAGGCACATGCGCTGGCACATGTTAGGAAAGCACCCAACTAGGTGCAACGAAGGTCCATCGCCGCCTGCGGGTGACACCACTGCTCATGCTGGCACTGCTGTCCTATCCCCCGCCCCATGACGCAGGCATAAGCGTCTCCCTCTCCGCACCCACCCAGTAGTCCACAGCGTACACAAAGTTCTCCCAGCACAGTGCCCAGCTCTCCCCATCCCAGATGGGAAAACACGCACCCACCACCCACCCACCCTGTCCACGGTAGACCTCCAAGCACAGTGCCCAGCTTTCCTAATTCCAGATGAGCTAAGACGCACACTGCACCCACCTATTAGTCTCCACACGTGGGTGGGTGCAGAGCCTTTTAGTGCCCCTAAGTGCCCAATGTTTGTGTGCCAGGGCCTGGTAGTAACTGTCCTTGAAGTTGTTGTTTGAGAGGCCGCCGGTGACCCTGAGGACAATTTTGGCTGACAATGGCAAGCCTCCAATGGCAAGCCTCCAAAAAATCGTGGGTGAGAGCCTGGAGGTCTAATGGTTTAAAAAAGCATGGTGGTGCACCCCTGAATGACAGTCTGTGACTGAGATTGCAGGTGAACCCGCTAAAATTGTTGTCTAGCACACCTTGGTGGTGAACCCCTAAATTACAAAGTTTGACTGAGATTTCAGTTTACAGCATGGGGGTGCACCCCAGGATGACTTGTTAAGGCGGTGAGCCCCAGAGTGGCTTGGTTAGACTAAGATAGCAGCTGAACCACCCACAAATTTAACCTGACACAGCATGGTACAGTAGCCACAGTCTAGAAAATATGTTTTTTCTCTCACTTATATATACTACAGTCCAGTGAAAAATTGTGTGGTGTGCGGTACACTAGCCGGAGTCTAGAAAATATATGTTTTTTTGCTCAGTTATATATACTACAGTGCAGTGCAAAATTCTGTCGTGTGCTGCACACTAGCCGGAGTCTAGAAAATATACGTTTTTTCTCTCAGTTATATATACTACAGTGCAGTGAAAAATTCTGTTGTGTGCTGCACACTAGCCGGAGTCTACAAAATATACATTTTTTCTCTCAGTTATATATCCTACAGTGCAGTGAAAAATTGTGTGTTATGCAGTACACTAGCCGGAGTCTAGAGAGTAAGTTTTTTCTCTCAGATACATTTAATACAGTCCAGTGAAAAATTATGTGGTGTGTGGTACACTAGCCACAGTCTAGAGAATACGTTTTTGGCCTCAGATATTAATTCTACAGTTTAGTGATTACACAAAATGTTGAACCCAAGGGCTAAGGGTCGAGGACTAGGGCGTCCAAGTGATGTAGGGGGACAGAGGCCGTGGTCCTGGGCAGGGTGACATAGTACCTACTGATGAGAGAGCAGTGGAACGACGCAGAGTTTCGCTCCCTAGCTTTATCTCGCAACTTACAGGGTTACGTGGTACACCACTATTGAAACCACAACAGTGCGAACAGGTGATGACGTGGATAACTGATAATGTGTCCAGGAATTTATCCACCACCCAGTCTTCCATGCAGTCCACCCACGCTAGCCAAGGGAGTAGACCTCTAGCTCCTCCAGCTCAACCTCCTTCCCCCCAGCCTGCCCCCCCCATGGAAAATATGGATTCAGATCTGGCATACTCACAGGAACTCTTTTCAGGTACTACCTAGAGACACAAACCACTGCTCAACAGCAATCTGAGCAGTTGCTCTGTCCCGATGCCCAAAATTTAGAACTTTCGCAGTCTGTGGGTGATGAGAGTGTGGATTTGTGCAAGTTGTGCATCAAGAGGTGTCGGATGATGATGATGAGACACGGTTGTCAGACATTGACGTTGTTGTCAGGGCAGTAAGTCCGAGGGGGGAGCAGAGTGAGGAATCGGAGGAAGAGCTGGTGGATGATGAGGTGACTGACCCGAGCTGGGTTGGTAATCCAACTCAAGACAGTGCTTCTGAGGGGGAGGCAAGTGCAGCACCAGAACAGGTTGGAAGAGGCAGTGGGGTGGCCAGAGGGAGAAGCAGGGCCAGAGCAAGTAGATCAGCAACTGTTTCACGGAGTGAAGCTCCCGTGCCGAGGCCTAGATGTTCGCAAGTCTGGAGGTTCTTTAAAGAAAGTGAGGATGACCGACGGACCGTGGTGTGCAACTTGTGCCACACCAGGAGGCACCACTACCAGCCTAACCACTACCAGCATGCGCAGGCATATGAGTGCTAAACACACGACTCAATGGAACCAAGGCCGTTCACCTCCTGCGGATCACACCACTGCTGCTTCCCCTGTGTCACATGCTGGCTTTGCGAGTCAACCCCCCGCCCAGGACCCCGGCACGAGCGCCTCCCGCCCTACAACCACCCCTTCACCTCCACGATCCTCCACACCCTACACCAATGTATCCCAGCGCAGCGTTCAGCTGTCTTTGCATCAGACATTGGAGCGCAAGCACAAACGCGAATACAATTCCACCTACCCACATGCACAAGCCCTAAACATCCACATTTTCAAACTGCTGAGCCTGGAGATGCTGTGCTATAGACTGGTATAGATTGAGGCTTTCCGCAACCTGATGGCAGTGGTTGTCCCTTGGTATTTGGTTCCAGCTGTCACTATTTTTCACGATGTGCCGTCCCAGCCCTACACCAGCACGTGTCAGAGAACATCATCCGTGCCCTGACCAACGAGGTTACTGAGAAGATCCACCTAACCACAGACACATGGACAAGTGCTGGTGGGCAGGGACACTATATCTCCCTGACGGCACATTGGGTTAATTTGGTGGAGGCTGGGACCGAGTCTGACCCTGGGGACGCTCATGTAATGCCCACACCGAGGATTGCGGGGCCTACCTCGGTCATGGTTTCTCAGACTTATTATGCCTCTTCCTCCAACCCCTCCTCCTCCTCCTACTCTCAAATACAATCTGTGAGCATGGCGCCTTCAGTCGGTAGCTCTAGGCGCAGCAGCACTGCCGTGGATAAGCGCCAACAGGCGGTGCTGAAACTGCTGAGCTTAGGTGACAAGAGGCACACCGCCCAACTCAAACCGCCGCTGAAACTCAAACCAGGCATGGTTGTGTGTGACAACGGGCGTAACCTGGTGGCGGCTCTGCAACTCGGCAGACTCACACATGTGCCATTATACACCAATACTATTTCCCAAAGTAACAACAACCCATATAAACACTGCATATAAAACCTGCCTGGCCCACATGTTCAATCTTGTGGTTCAGCAGTTCCTCAAGACCTACCCCAATATGTCTGATTTGCTCACCAAGGTGCGACTCATCTGTGCGCATTTCTGCAAGTCAACCACAGATGCTGCCACTCTCAGGGAAGTGCAACGGCACTTACAACTGACAGCTCACCGACTGTTGTGCGACGTGCCCACACAATGGAATTCCACATTACACATGTTAGCCAGGGTTTTACGAGCAGCGCAGACCGATTGTGGACTGCCAGATGACAACTTCCACGAGAACTGGTAGTCGGGTTAGTCAGCTTCCTCAAGTCTACAATGAGGAGTGGACGTGGATGTCTGATATCTGTCAGGTGTTAAGCCACTTTGAGGAGTCAACACGGATGGTCAGCGGCGATGCCGCCATTATCAGCGTCGGCATGAAGTCAGAGGCTTTGCGCTTGTCACAGGAGATGGGGGAAGAAGATACGTTGCTTGATAGCCAGACCACCCTCAGGTCTGTTTCTCAGCGCGTATTGGAGGAGGCTGAGGAGGAAGAGGAGGAAGAGAAGGAGACTGTTGGCGAAACTGAAGAGGGTACCTATGCTCATTCCTTCTTATCTGTTGAGCGTGTATGGGCTGAAGAGGAGGAGTTGGAGAAGGAGGAAATGGAGATTCAGCCTATTGAGGAAAGGGAATTCTTGCGTGTTGGTACTCTTGCGCACATGGCTGACTTCATGTTAAGCTGCCTTTCCCGTGACCCTCGCATTTTTGCCAACACCGATTACTGGGTGTTCACCCTCCTGGACCCCCGGTACAAGCAGAACTTTTCCACTCTCATTCCTGTAGAGGAGAGGAGTATGAGAGTGAATCAATATCAACAGGCCCTGGTGCACAAGCTGAAACTATCCTTCCCATCTGACAACGCTAGCGGCAGAGGACGTAGTTCTGTGGGCCAACTAGCGGCGAGAGGAGGGGAGCAGGCAGCTTGTCAAGCACTGGCAGGGGAACACTCTCCAAGGCCTTTGCCAGTTTTATGGCACCCCAGCAAGACTATGTCACCCATCCCCCAGTAGGGGGGAGCTGTTCAGAAAGATGGTGAGGGAGTACCTAGCTGACCATAGCAACGTCCTGCGTGATCACTCTGCTCCATACAACTACTGGGTTGCAAAGCTGGACACGTGGCCCAAACTGGCGCTGTACGCCTTGGAGGTGCTGGCCTGCCCTGCCGCTAGCGTGTTGTCAGAGCGGGTCTTCAGTGCAGCTGGTGGCATCATCACTGATAAGCGTACACGCCTGTCAACTGACAGCGCTGACAGGCTGACGATTATTGAAATGAATAAAGCCTGGATTTCACCGGAATGCAAATCTCCACTGGGGGAAAGCAGCTCAACATGAAGATTCTTTATGTATCCTCTCCTCTCCTCCTCCTCTTCGCACACAAACGCTGAGCCAACAGGCAATGTTTCTGAGGGCCAACTGGCGCTCTTTACAAACAATGTTTACGGAGAGCCACCTACAGGCCCTCTCTCCAATAAATTTTTTAGGAGCGTCAACTACAGACAGTCAAAAACAATTTTACAGGAGGGTCAACTACAGACACTCCAAAACAATTTTACAGGAGGGTCAACTACAGACACTCTTTTATGTGCTTCACCTGCTACCTGAGTGTAACTTGGTCACTCTAGGTTCACCGCCATGCTGTGTCAGTGTAAAATTTTATGTGCTTCACCTGCTACCTGAGTGTAACTTGGTCACTCTGTTGTCACCGCCATGCTGTATCAGTGTAAAATTTTATGTGCTTCACCTGCTACCTCAACTAACTTGGTCACTTGTTGGTGTCAACACTAGAGTGCGGCTATTATACCGCACACGACAGAATTGTTCACTGCACTGTAGTATATATAACTGAGAGAAAAAAAGGAATTTTTAGACTGCGGCTAATTTACCGCAAACCACTCCATTTTTCACTGGACTGTAGTACATATAACTGAGAAAATACGTATTTTATAGACTGACGCTGCTATACAGCACACTACAGAATTGTTCACTGGACTGTAGTATACATAAATGAGAAAAAAACGTAGTCTTTAAAAGGCGGCAATTTTACCGCAAATCACTACATTTTTCACTGGACTGTAGTACATATAACTGAGAAAATACGTATTTTATAGACTGACGTTGCTGTACAGCACACTACAGAATTGTTCACAGGACTATTGTATATATAACTGAGAAAGAAAACGTAGTCTTTAAATGGCGGCTATTTTACCACAAACCACTACATTTTTCACTGGACTGTAGTATATATAAATGAGAAAAAAACGTAGTCTTTAAATGGCGGCTATTTTACCGCAAACCATTACATTTTTCACTGGACTGTAGTACATATAACTGAGAAAAAGCGTAGTCTTTAAATGGTGGCTATGTTACCGCAAACCACTCCATTTTTCACTGGACTGTAGTACATATAACTGAGAAAATACGTATTTTATAGACTGACGCTGCTGTACAGCACACTGCAGAATTGTTCACTCGACTGTAGTATATATAAATGAGAAAAAAACGTAGTCTTTAAATGGCGGCTATTTTACCGCAAACCACTACATTTTTCACTGCACTGTAGTATATATAACTGAGAGAAAAAAAGGAATTTCTAGACTGCGGCTAATTTACCGCAAACCACTCCATTTTTCACTGGACTGTAGAACATATAACTGAGAAAATACGTATTTTATAGACTGACGCTGCTATACAGCACACTACAGAATTGTTCACTGGACTGTAGTATACATAAATGAGAAGAAAACGTAGTCTTTAAATGGTGTCAATTTTACCGCAAATCACTACATTTTTCACTGGACTGTAGTACATATAACTGATAAAATACGTATTTTATAGACTGACGTTGCTGTACAGCACACTAGAGAATTGTTCACAGGACTATTGTATATATAACTGAGAAAAAAACAAAGTCTTTAAATGGCGGCTATTTTACCACAAACCACTACATTTTTCACTGGACTGTAGTATATATAAATGAGAAAAAACGTAGTTTTTAAATGGCGGCTATTTTACTGAAAACCACTAAATTTTTCACTGGACTGTAGTACATATAACTGAGAGAAAATACGTATTTTATAGACTGACGCTACTGTACAGCACACTACATAATTGTTCACTGGACTGTATTGAATAGAAATGAGAGAAAAACATATTCCCTAGACTGACGCTACTGTACAGTACACTACATAATTGTTCACTGGACTGTAGTGTATAGAAATTAGAGAAAAACGTATTCCCTAGACTGACGCTACTGTACAGTACACTACATAATTGTTCACTGGACTGTAGTGTATAGAAATGAGAGAAAAAACGTATTCCCTAGACTGCACTACAGATCTCAGCAAGCCAAGGTACAGCAGCAGCAAAAATGAGTACTGAGAGGACTTTGGGCAATTTCTTTTGGGTCTGTGTGGACCATGTGCTTTCCCTTCTGCCACCAGTCACTGTGATGGCGGTAGCTGCACTACAAGTCCCAGCCAGCAGGAGACGAAAAAAAAAAGGTGCTTGTAGCCCTTAGAAGGGCTGTTGGGTTCTTTGTGGGTGATTCCTGCCTAACCAACATCTAAATTGAGGCCCTAACACTCTCCCTGACAGACAGCAGCTCTATCCCTAATCTCATGCAGACGGCGTATGACGCGAGCAGCGCGGGACCAGATTCTTATATTCCCAGGTCATCTGATCTGGCCAGCCAATCCCTGCTTTCAACTTGTAGGGGCCCCACGTGATGCTAGGAGGTACCAAAGACTCTCCTGCATGTTGATTGGCTGAAAAAAGGCGCCTAACATGCAGGAAGAGGAAGTTGCCATTTCCTCGAGGATCGCGATATGCTCGTCTGAGTATCGAGCATATGCGAATACCCTAATACTCGGACGAGCATGTTCGCTCATCTCTATAGGTTACCTCTCCACCCATGAGACCATCTAGACTGGTATTTAAATTGAGGCAATACAAAGCTTTTTATTTCGACAGGATGTACGCACTAGGAATGCATGTTCTAGCTCATTTTTCCCTGACATATTTGAGATCTGTAAATATATGTATATTTTTTAATATGGTTTGTCATGGCATTTTATTAGTTTATGGTCAATGGGGAGAGTGCCTCTGCTATATAAACTAACCATCCATAGCATTAAAACAACAAACATGTGATGATGGTTGGAATATATTTGTTATTTAAAGGGAACCTGTCATCAACTTTATGCCACCCATACTAACGGCAGCATAAAGTAGAGACAGGTAAGTTGATTTCAGTGGTCTGCCATTTAGAAGTTAAAAGTAAGTGGTTGCCGAGAACCAACATCACAGACATTGCAGACTAGACCTGGAAAAGAGTCATGGCCAACTGAGAAGATTCATGGTTATTTATTAGAGATGAGCAAACGTGCTCGTAACGAGCACTGTAGCGCTCGGCTACCCTGCGCTCGCATGGGCGCAGGCATCCGGAGCCGTCCTCCTCACCCGTCGGATCCGGATGCCTGCGCCCATGCAAGCGCAGGGGAGCCGAGCGCTACAGTGCTCGTTACGAGCACGCTCGCTCATCTCTATTATTTATGAAATCTTGCTCTCCCTTACCTCTTGCTGATGATTGACAGGCTTCTACCTAGTTTTCTCCCTTTCATTCTAGAAGAGAACTGCCAATCATCAGCAGATGGGCGGGAGAGCAAGAGATTATGAGTAACCATGACTCTTCTCAGGTAGATTTGACTCTTTTCAAGGCCTGGGCTGTAATAATTATAATGCTGGTTCTCGGCAACCACTTACTTTTAGCTCACAAGTGACACACCACTGAAATCATCATGCCTGTCACTATTTTATGCTGCCCTCAGTGAAGTCAGCAAAAAGTTGATGATAGGTTCCCTTTAAGAACAATAATAGGTCGGTCACCTTGTCAGAAAATATGGAACATATAGTATGTCAAGTTCACTTGCCAATTTTGGTACTCTCAAGGCATATACTGGGAGAAACAATTTAATCATAATAAAATAGATAAAGTGTACAAAAATAGGATGCATTAAAATATATGTCACAACTCACAATATGAACATTCTCATATAGTCCAATGCAGGGGAATAATGATTTGCTACAGGCCCTCCAGCAATAACAATATTCCACTGTATACAGCCAGTTTTGTTCCAATAAACAGTGATGTATAATATTTGTTCTTGGATTGATCAAAATAGAAAAGCAAACAATTATTTCTCTAATTATCAACAAGTCTCTAAGTATGTAAATAGTTAATATATCACAGCACTTGCCACTTTTGATGTGTATTACTCCATTTAACTCACTACTCCTGGCATAAGACCTCAGCAGACTTGTGACATCTCCTGCTGGTGTTCTTAGCATTCCAAGAACAACCTGGCTATGGAAGGAAGTCAGTGCTTGTGCAGTGAAATTATTAGGTTGCCTGCTTTCCTTGGTTCAAAAGTGTCAATTGTTTGATACACACTGATGTTTGTAATTAGAGATGAGCGAGTAGTGAAATATTCTAAAGTTCGAAATTCGATTCGAATAGACCGCGATATTCGACTATTCGACCGAATATCGAATCCCATTAAAGTCTATGGGAAAAAAATGCTCGCCACTTGGAAATCTCAATTCGACCACTTGGAGGTCACCAAGTCCACCCTGAAACCTCAGAAAAGGATGCCAACACTGCTGGAATGCAACTGGGACAGCAGGTGAAGCATGTCTGGGTGCATATAACGGGCCCAAGTCGCACTATTACGCCACTATCACAGCCTCTCAACAATACACTCCAAAGACAATATAACCTTTCTGTAAAGTGAGACCATACAAGGAAACCTTCTTTCCTCTACATTGCCATGGACCCCAAGCCAAACTAGACAAAAAAGAAGATAAAATTCTGCACCCCTTAAAATCACGTTGCCTATGACAACCACAGATGGCATAGGCAAGGGGGAAAGCAATCAAGCCATCACTATTTTTCCCTCTGTGCCATCCCTGCCTTGCCCAGGCACATGTCCCAAAACATCATCCACGCCCGAGTAACACGGTTACTGCAAAAGGCCATTTGACCACCAACACTTTGGTTTGAGGCCGGGGATGCTACATCTCCCTGACAGCACACTGGGTGAATGTTGTGGAGGCGGGGACGGGCAAACCTGCTACCCCCACCCAAGTTTTGGGCCTTGGTTCTGTCTGGATTTCCGCAACCCTTACAGACAGCTCGGCAAACCCCTCCTTCTCCTTCTAGATTTGTTAAATCTGTCCACCACCCAGTCAAGTCCACAAAGTCCAGTCTCGTCGATAGCCTGCAGAAACTGCAGGGACCTCACTCTGACCCTCCTTCCTCCCACCCTGCCCAATGTTATCAACCCAGTGTTCCCACCCATGCAAGAATCGCAAGAGCTATCTGAGGATTTTGTTTGTTCTGATGCCCAAACACTGGAGCAAGCTCCATCTCTAGCTGATGGTGGTGTGGAACGGGCACTAAAGTGTAAAATGATTAGGGACGATGATGAGACACAGTTGCCAGCAAGGGAGGCTGTTGGAGCAAAGTGAGGCAGTGTAAGAGGAGGTGGTTGAGTATGACGAAGTCAGTGACCCGACCTGGCCCAGTGTCATGTCTAGCAGGTAAAGCAGTGGGGATGTTGAGGGATGCGTAGGACCGCAAAAGGCAGGAAGAGGCCGTGGGCTGGCCAGAGGCTCATGGAGAAGGCAGGCTAGAGCCCGCAGGGCCGCATCTCTTCCCTATAACAGGCCCCCACACAAAGCTCTCCCATCGAGGGCTCTTAGGTCCTTGTTGTGAAAATATTTTAATGAGTGCGCAAAGTTAGCTTGAGGTGAGCCCTCGAAAAAATTATATGGAGGCCCAAGAGGTGAGCCCTCGAAAAAATTAAGTGGAGGCCAAAGAGGTGAGACCTCTTAAAAATTGTATTAAGGCCCAAGAGGTGAGCCATGATAAAAAATTGCTTGTAGGCCCAAGAGGTGAGCCATAAATATTTATTTTTTTTTTTTTTTACAGAGCAATTCTACGGCGGTTAAGGAGGAGGAGGTGGAGGAGGAAATGGCACTTCATACAGATGGCACTTCACTTTTGGCTGCTTTCCACTGTTGTAGAAGCAAAGTCCGGGTCAATCCACTTGCTGTTCATTTTGATTAGCGTCAGCCTGTCGGCACTGTTGGTTGACAGGCGGCTGCGCTTATCGGTTATAATGCCCCCGGCTGCGCTGAACACCCTTTCTGATAGCACGCTGGCGGCAGGGCAGGCAAGCACCTCCAAGGCGTACAGGGACAGTTCCAGCCACGTGTCCAACTTGGAGACCCAGTAAGTGTAGGACGCCGAGGGATCGGGGAGGACAGGGGTACGGTCTGCCAGGTACTCCCGCAACATCCGCCGATACTTGTACCTCCTGCTGATAGCGGGCCCCGCAGTGATGGAAGTTGCACGAGGGGGTGCCATGAACGTGTCCCACACCTTGGAGAGTGTTCCCCTGGTGGCTGTTGGCCTGATCGATGTTGTGGGACTCTGGGAGACCCTCTCCTCTCTGCCGCCAGCGATGGTGGGTGGGAAAATCTCCATCATGTTCTGCACGAGTTCCCTCTGGTATTCCAGCAATCGATTCGTCCTCTCCTCTACCGGAATAAAAGAGGAGACGTTATCTTTATACCGGGGGTCCAGGAGTGCGAAGACCCAGTACAGTTTGTTCTCCACTATCCGGACAACACGTGTGTCCCGGGAAAAGCAGCCCAGCATGAAGTCAGCCATGTGTGCCAGACTCTGAATAGGCATGACGTCACTGCCCCCACCAGAAGGATCACTTGCCATTTCCTCCTCTTCCGCCTCCTCTCCGCCCCATCCGCGCTGAACCAATGGGACGCACACAGCCTGACTGCTACCCTCGCCGCCAGCATCCTCCTCCTCTTCCACAGCCACCTCCACGTCGTCCTCCTCCTCCTCATCCTCCTCCTGCTCCTGCAACTGCCACCGAGAAGCAGACAAAAGTGTGGTCTGACTGTGTAGCTCCGTTGCGTCTCCTCCTACCCCCGTCTCCTCTGCGTGCAATGCGTTCTCCCTTATTGTGATGAGCGATTCTTTAAGGACGCATAGGAGCGGGATGGTTACACTCACTATAGCGTCCTCGCTGCTGACCTTCTTGGTGGACTCCTCAAAGATACGCAGTACATCGCATATGTCTGCCATCCATGGCCACTCGTGGTTGGCAAACTGAGGGAGCTGAGTTGGAGGCACGCGTGGATTCATAATCTGGTACTCCATCAATGCTCTCTGCTGCTCACACACCCTGGCCAACATGGAATAGGTGGAATTCCAGCGAGTCGGCAGGTCGCACAACAGCCGATGTTCAGGCAAATGGAGGCGTTGCTGGAGTTTTTTTAAGCTAGCAGCAGCTACAGTTGACTTCCGAAAGTGAGCGCACAAGCGCCGCACTTTCACCAGTAGCTCTGCCAGGTTGGGGTAAGTCTTTAGAAATTTTTGGACTACCAGATTAAAAACGTGGGCCAGGCATGGTACGTGATTGAGTTTGACAAGCTCCAGAGCCGCCACCAGGTTACGGCCATTATCGCACACGACCATGCCTGGTCCTAGCTGCAGCGGCGACAGCCACATCTCCGTCTGCTGCAATATGGCGTCCCTCACCTCTGGGGCGCTGTGCTTCCTGTCGCCCAAGCTGATGAGCTTAAGCACCGCCTGCTGACGTCTCCCCGCGCCAGTGCTGCAATGCTTCCAGCTAGCGGCTGAGGGCGATGTTAAGGCAGAGGAGGAGGAGGAAGAGGAGGGGGGTTTATCAGAACCCCTGCTGGCAATCTTGGGCGGGGGTGGTAGGTAGGCCGTCTCTCTTTGCGACCCCGTCCCCGCTTCCACAACATTCACTCAGTGTGCCGTCAAAGAGATGTATCGTCCCTGGCCGCAAGCGCTTGTCCACGAGTCGGTGGTCAAGTGGACCTCTGCACTGACTGCGTACCTCAGGGCCCGCCTGATGTTACGCGACACGTGCTGGTGCAGGGCGGGGACGGCACTCCGGGAAAAGTAGTGGCGGCTGGGGACGGAATAGCGAGGTGCGGCAGCCGCCATCAGGTTGCGGAAGGCCTGCGTCTCCACAAGCCTAAACGGCAACATCTCCAGGGCCAGCAGTTTGGAGATGTGGCAGTTTAAGGGTTGGGCTTGGGGGTGACTCGAGGCGTACTTCCGCCTGCAGTCGAACGCCTGCGAGATGGACAGTTGATGGGACGAGGAGTGTGAAGGTGCAGGTGAAGATGCGGGGGAAGGGGAGGCAGCAGGAGAAGGCCCCAAAGTAGTCGAGGCAGAGGCAGAGGCAGATGTGGAGGTGTCCTGGCTGGAGGTCTGGACCGCAGTGGCAGCACACAACAAAGGGGAAGAGGCAGTGGCAGGAAGACCTGGCGCAGGTTGTATTGCGTTTGCTCTCTCCCACTCAGCCCAGTGCTTGACTTCCAAGTGACGCCGCATGCCTGAGGTGGTCATATTGCTCTTCTCAGAGCCCCTACTCAGTTTTGAGTGGCAGAGTGTGCAAACTGCGCTCAGTTTGTCATCCGCACAAACATTAAAAAAATCTCCACACCACAGAAGTACGAGGCCTCGATGGGGGAGCTTCGCGCGACTGCCTGCTGCCGGGAACAGCTTCGGCCCTGCTGGCTGTGGCCTCACTTCTCTGTCTGGACTGTCCTCTGCCTCTGGACATCCCTCTGCCTGTGGACATCCCTCTGCCTCTGGACATCCCTCTGCCTCTTGCTGCCTTTTTCGGTGCTGCGCAGACCACCACCTCTCCACTGCTTTCCCCGCTGGACATCATCCCTGGCCAAGTGGGGTCGGTCATTTCGTCATCCACCACCTCCTCTTCCACTTCCTCACTCTGCTCCTCCTCCTGCCCACTGGACATTCCAACAGCCTCCCTTGATGGCAACTGCGTCTCATCATCATCATCGCTCATGATAACAGATGCTGGTTCAGGGTCCACATCAGCAGGAGATGGCGAATACTCAAGTGGTTGGGCATCACTACAAACAAATTCCTCTGGTAGCTCCAGGGATTCTTCCGCCACATCTGAAAAAGGACCCGAAAAGAGCTCCTGGGAGGGGTCAAGGGTGGGATGACTCTGTTGGCCAGGTGTGGAGGAAGGAGGGTCAGAGTGAGACTGTGTGGATGACTGGCTGGTGGACAACTGTGTGGAAGCGCTATCGGCTATCCATTGCACCACCTGTTCACACTGCTCAGGCCTCAACAGCGGTGTAACCCGCCCCCTGCTTAACTGTCCCATAAAGGCAGAGATTCTGGATGAGCGGAATCCTGGCTGCCCCTCACCAGCACGCATTGTATCCCCACTGGCTTCAACAAGGCCCCCAACAGCATTTCCGCGCCCCCGTCCTCGTCCACGTCCACGTCCGATTCCGCTATCCCTCTGCATTTTATTTTTGGTTACAATATTTGGCGTACACAGCCGTATACTACCAGGTCAGACGGTGTGTATTAACACCACGTATATAAAAGAGTTTTGCAGGCACGCAGAACGCACAGTAAAGGTGCCAAATAAAAGGCCTTTTTTTTAAATATGTCTGATTATACAGCCGTGTACTAACAGGTCAGACGGTGGGTATTAACACCACGTATATAAAAGAGTTTTGCATGCACGCAGAACGCACAGTACAGGTGCCAAATAACAGGACTTTTTTTAAAATATGTCTGATTACACAGCCGTGTACTAACAGGTCAGACGGTGGGTATTAACAGCACGAATATAAAAGAGTTTTGCAGGCACGCAGAACGCACAGTACAGGTGCCAAATAAAAGGACTTTTTTTAAAATATGTCCGATTACACAGCCGTGTACTAACAGGTCAGACGGTGGGTATTAACATCACGTATATAAAAGAGTTTTGCAGGCACGCAGAACGCACAGTACAGGTGCCAAATAACAGGACTTTTTTTTAAATATGTCTGATTACACAGCCGTGTACTAACAGGTCAGACGGTGTGTATTAACACCACGTATATAAAAGAGTTTTGCAGGCACGCAGAACGCACAATACAGGAGCCAAATAAAAGGCCTTTTTTTTAAATATTTCTAGGTACAAAGCCGTGTACTACAAGGTCAGACGGTGGATATTAACAGCAAGTATATAAAAGAGTTTTGCAGGCACGCAGAACGCACAGTACAGGTGCCAAATAAAAGGACTTTTTTTAATATTTCTAGGTACACAGCCGTGTACTACAAGGTCAGACGGTGTGTATTAACACCACGTATATAAAAGAGTTTTGCAGGCACGCAGAACACACAATACAGGTGCCAAATAAAACGACTTTTTTTTATATATATTTCTAGGAACACAGCCGTGTACTACCAGGTCAGACGGTGGGTATTAACACCACGTATATAAAAGAGTTTTGCAGGAACGCAGAACGCACAATACAGGAGCCAAATAAAAGGCCTTTTTTTTAAATATGTCTAGGTACACAGCCGTGTACTACAAGGTCAGACGGTGTGTATTAACACCACATATATAAAAGAGTTTTGCAGGCACGCAGAACGCACAATACAGGAGCCAAATAAAAGGACTTTTTTTTAATATTTCTAGGTACACAGCCGTGTACTACAAGGTCAGACGGTGTGTATTAACACCACGTATATAAAAGAGTTTTGCAGGCACGCAGAACGCACAATACAGGAGCCAAATAAAAGGCCTTTTTTTTAAATATTTCTAGGTACACAGCCGTGTACTACAAGGTCAGACGGTGGATATTAACAGCAAGTATATAAAAGAGTTTTGCAGGCACGCAGAACGCACAGTACAGGTGCCAAATAAAAGGACTTTTTTTAATATTTCTAGGTACACAACCGTGTACTACAAGGTCAGACGGTGTGTATTAACACCACGTATATAAAAGAGTTTTGCAGGCACGCAGAACACACAATACAGGTGCCAAATAAAAGGACTTTTTTTATATATATTTCTAGGTACACAGCCGTGTACTACCAGGTCAGACGGTGTGTATTAACATCACGTATATTAAAGAGTTTTGCAGGCACGCAGAACGCACAATACAGGTGCCAAATAAAAGGCCTTTTTTTAATATTTCTAGGTACACAGCCGTGTACTACCAGGTCAGACAGTGTGTATTAACACCACGTATATAAAAGAGTTTTGCAGGCACGCAGAACGCACAATACAGGTGCCAAATAAAAGGCCTTTTTTTTAAATATGTCTGATTACACAGCCGTGTACTAACAGGTCAGACGGTGGGTATTAACAGCACGTATATAAAAGAGTTTTGCAGGCACGCAGAACGCACAGTACAGGTGCCAAATAAAAGGACTTTTTTTTAATATGTCTGATTACACAGCCGTGTACTAACAGGTCAGACGGTGGGTATTAACACCACGTATATAAAAGAGTTTTGCAGGCAAGCAGAACGCACAATACAGGTGCCAAATAAAAGGACTTTTTTTTTTAATATTTCTAGGTACACAGCCGTGTACTACAAGGTCAGACGGTGTGTATTAACACCACGTATATAAAAGAGTTTTGCAGGCACGCAGAATGCACAATACAGGTGCCAAATAAAAGGACTTTTTTTTTTAATATTTCTAGGTACACAGCCGTGTACTACAAGGTCAGACGGTGGGTATTAACACCACGTATATAAAAGAGTTTTGCAGGCACGCAGAACGCACAATACAGGTGCCAAATAAAAGGACTTTTTTTTAATATTTCTAGGTACACAGCCGTGTACTACAAGGTCAGACGGTGTGTATTAACACCACGTATATAAAAGAGTTTTGCAGGCACGCAGAACGCACAATACAGGTGCCAAATAAAAGGACTTTTTTTTAAAATATTTCTAGGTACACAGCCGTGGACTACCAGGTCAGACGGTGTGTATTAACACCACATATATAAAAGAGTTTTGCAGGCACGCAGAACGCACAATACAGGTGCCAAATAAAAGGCCTTTTTTTTAAATATGTCTGATTACATAGCCGTGTACTAACAGGTCAGACGGTGGGTATTAACAGCACGTATATAAAAGAGTTTTGCAGGCACGCAGAACGCACAGTACAGGTGCCAAATAAAAGGACTTTTTTTAAATATGTCTGATTACACAGCCGTGTACTAACAGGTCAGACGGTGGGTATTAACAGCACGTATATAAAAGAGTTTTGCAGGCACGCAGAACGCACAGTACAGGTGCCAAATAAAAGGACTTTTTTTTAAATATGTCTGATTACACAGCCGTGTACTAACAGGTCAGACGGTGGGTATTAACACCACGTATATAAAAGAGTTTTGCAGGCACGCAGAACGCACAATACAGGAGCCAAATAAAAGGCCTTTTTTTTAAATATTTCTAGGTACACAGCCGTGTACTACAAGGTCAGACGGTGTGTATTAACACCACCTATATAAAAGAGTTTTGCTGGCACGCAGAACGCACAGTACAGGTGCCAAATAAAAGGCCTTTTTTTTAATATTTCTAGGTACACAGCCGTGTACTACAAGGTCAGACGGTGTGTATTAACACCACGTATTTAAAAGAGTTTTGCAGGCACGCAGAACGCACAATACAGGAGCCAAATAAAAGGCCTTTTTTATTAATATTTCTAGGTAAACAGCCGTGTACTACAAGGTCAGACGGTGTGTATTAACACCACGTATATAAAAGAGTTTTGCAGGCACGCAGAATGCACAATACAGGAGCCAAATAAAAGGACTTTTTTTTTAATATTTCTAGGTACACAGCCGTGTACTACAAGGTCAGACGGTGTGTATTAACACCACGTATATAAAAGAGTTTTGCAGGCACGCAGAACGCACAATACAGGAGCCAAATAAAAGGACTTTTTTTAAAATATTTCTAGGCACACAGCCGTGTACTACCAGGTCAGACGGTGTGTATTAACACCACGTATATAAAAGAGTTTTGCAGGCACGCAGAACGCACAATACAGGTGCCAAATAAAAGGCCTTTTTTTAAAATATTTCTAGGTACACAGCCGTGTACTACCAGGTCAGACGGTGTGTATTAACACCACGTATATAAAAGAGTTTTTCAGGCACGCAGAACGCACAGTACAGGTGCCAAATAAAAGGACTTTTTTTTAAAAATATTTCTAGGTACACAGCCGTGTACTACAAGGTCAGACGGTGGATATTAACAGCACGTATATAAAAGAGTTTTGCAGGCACGCAGAACGCACAATACAGGTGCCAAATAAAAGGCCTTTTTTTTAAATATGTCTGATTACACAGCCGTGTACTAACAGGTCAGACGGTGGGTATTAACAGCACATATATAAAAGAGTTTTGCAGGCACGCAGAACGCACAGTACAGGTGCCAAATAAAAGGACTTTTTTTTAAATATGTCTGATTACACAGCCGTGTACTAACAGGTCAGACGGTGGGTATTAACACCACGTATATAAAAGAGTTTTGCAGGCACGCAGAACGCACAATACAGGTGCCAAATAAAAGGCCTTTTTTTTAAATATGTCTGATTACACAGCCGTGTACTAACAGGTCAGACGGTGGGTATTAACAGCACTTATATAAGAGTTTTGCAGGCACGCAGAACGCACAATACAGGTGCCAAATAACAGGACTTTTTTTTAAATATGTCTGAGTACACAGCCGTGTACTAACAGGTCAGACGGTGGGTATTTACACCTGGTATACAAAAAGGGTATTGCAGGCACACAGAACCCAGAACACTAGAGCCAAAGAAACTGTATTTAAAAAAAAAAAAATGTACACAGCCGTATACTGCCAGAAGATCAGATGGTGCATATACACACTAGGTATATAACAGGGTTTTGCAGCCAAAAAGAACGCAGAACAGTAGTGCCAAATATAGTTTGGTATGTAGCAGAGCACCTAATACACCACTAATGCCTCTCTCTGTCCCTACTCCAGCAGCTATCCCTGAATACAGCAGCCGTTCTCTGCAGAGTGTATATAGTAGTAAAGCTATCACTGTACTGCACTATAGTAGCCCTGATAAGGGCTTTTAATCACGCTCCTGCCTGTCCAACAGCTAAAACCTATCTCTCCCTTCTCCAGCCTCTGTCCCTGACTAAGTTCACGCAGCATATGCGAACGAGCAGGAAGACCTGAGTTATTAATATTCGAGGTCACGTGGTTTTTCCAGCCAATCCATGTAGACGCCGTTTTCGCGCTGCCAGCGTGCTCCGCGGGCCTGTCATACCCCCCCTGCATGGTGATTGGTGGAAAAAGAGCGCCAGGGAAGGTGGGAGGGGAAACGAATTCTAAGTGCGCCATTGCCGTTATACTCGATCGAAATCGAGTATGCCGAATAGCGTAGTATTCGATCGAATACTGGCTTGATCGAACACTACTCGCTCATCTCTATTTGTAATGTCAATCTTGAATGTCTCTGTCAATTCCCAGGTCTCTGTTTGATATTAGTTCAGATGTTCATGGAGTTATGGCACAATTTAAACAGCAGGCATACAACTTTAGATGAATGGTGATCACTAGAGATGAGCGAGCATGCTCGTCCGAGCTTGGTGCTCGTTCGCGTATTATGGTACTCGTAAGTGCTCGCTGCTCGGACGAGTATCTCGCCATGCTCGAGGAAATGGCATCTCCCGCATTTTGAATTTTTGGCGCCTATAAACTCAGCTAATCACAAGCCAGGAGACTCTGCGGTACACCCAGCATCACGTGGGGCCCTTACATGTCGATAGCAGGGGTTGGCTGACCTGATCAGGTGACCCTGGAATATACTAGTGACTGCCCGCGGTGCTCGGCTCAGATGCTGTCTCGTTAGAGACAGATCTGCGGCGTTTCAGGGAGAGTGTTAGGGCCTGGATTTAGTTCTCTGTTAGGCAGGCGTGATCTCAAAAGAACCCAACAGCCCTTCTAAGGGCTACAAGACATTTTTTTTTTGTCTCTTGGCTGGCACTAGTAGTGCAGCTATCGCCATATATAACACTTTTTTTTTATTGTTTTATCTCTGTGATACAAATCCATTTCATACAGCAGTGTGGAACCATTCTGTGTGTCACAGTTCAGCTGTCCACTCACCACAAACCACAATCCGTATTTTCTGTCCAGGTGACCCATACTGTACGTCACATAATCAAATACGGTCTTTTGCTTTCACTGATACAGCTACATTACAAAAATCTCTGTGCGACATTTGTCTGGGTTGCAGTCAAAATAGCCACAGTCAGCAGGGGCTGAGTTTGCTCTCTGATAGTTTCTGCACGTCACGTTAAAAATATATATATATAAAAAAAAAATTATAAAAAAATTAAAAAAAATAAAAAAAGTTTTTTTGTTGTTTTATCTCAAATACATTTCATACAGCTGTGTGGAACCATTCTGTGTGTCACAGTTCAGCTGTCCAGTCACCACAAACCACAATCCGTATTTTCTGTCCAGGTGTCCTATACTGTACGTCACGTAATTAAAAAAGGTCTTTTGCTCTCACTGATACAGCT
This sequence comes from Rhinella marina, assembly GCA_900303285.1. Taxonomy (NCBI): domain Eukaryota; kingdom Metazoa; phylum Chordata; class Amphibia; order Anura; family Bufonidae; genus Rhinella; species Rhinella marina. The sequence continues at coordinate 33,134 of ONZH01019537.1, forward strand.
ACATTAAAAAAATCTCTGTGCGACATTTGTCTGGGTTGCACTTAAGCAGACCAAGTCTGCCTAATCTAATAGTTTCAGTGTAATTGCTCCATGCTGCACGGTACGTAATAACATACGTAATTTAGCTCTAATTTATCCACCTATATACAAAACACAATCCATATTTTCTGTCCAGGTGACACATTCTGTACGTCACGTAATTAAAAAAAGGTCTTTTGCTCTCACTGATACAGCTACATTAGAAAATCTCTGTGCGACATTTGTCTGGGTTGCAGTCAAAATAGCCACAGTCAGCAGGGGCTGAGTTTGCTCTCTGATAGTTTCTGCACGTCACGTTAAAAATATATATATATATATATATATATATATATATATATATATATATAAAAAAAAATAATAAAAAAATAAAAAATAAAAAAAAAGTTTTTTTGTTGTTTTATCTCAGTGAAACAAATACATTCCATACAGCTGTGTGGAACCATTCTGTGTGTCACAGTTTAGCTGTCCAGTCACCACAAACCACAATCCGTATTTTCTGTCCAGGTGACCTATACTGTACGTCACGTAACTAAAAAAAGCTCTTTTACTCTCACTGATACAGCTACATTACAAAAATCTCTGTGCGACATTTGTCTGGGTTGCACTTGAGCAGACCAAGTCTGCCTAATCTAATAGTTTCAGTGTAATTGCTCCATACTGCACGGTACGTAATAACATACGTAATTTTGCTCTAACTTATCCACCTATATATTTTCTTGTTCAGATTGAACAAGTTTGTGGGTTTCAGTACAGCAGGTCCATTTTTTTTTGTACATATAATACACTTATATACAGAAAATGTTGAACCCCAGGGCTAAGGGTCGAGGACGAGCGCGTGGGCGTGGGCATTCAATTACTGCAGGGGGCAGAGGCCGTGGTCCTGGGCAGGGTGAGACAGTACCTGCTAATGAGGGAGCAGAGGAACGCCGCAGAGCTACACTCCCTAGCTTCATGTCTCAACTTACAGGTACACGTGGTAAAGGACTGTTGAAACCACAACAGTGCAAACAGGTGATGTCGTGGATTGCGGACAATGCTTCAAGTAATTTGTCCACCAGTCAGTCTTCCACGCAGTCCACCCACGTTACCCAAGGGAGCACTCCTCTGGCTCCTCCACCTCAACCTCCTTCCCCCCAGTCTGCCCCCTCCCAGGAAAATTTGGAATGCAATCCGGCATACTCTCAGGAACTGTTTTCTGGACCCTTCCCAGAGTCACAAACCACTTTGGTTGCTGCTGACCTCTTTCCCGATGCCCAAGTTTTCCAACTGTCGCAGTCTGTGGGTGATGATGATGACAATGTTGACTTAGTGGAAGAAGTGTGTAAAGAGGTGTTGGACGATGAGGAGACACGGTTGTCAGACAGTGGTGAAGTTGTTGTCAGGGCAGGAAGTCCGAGGGGGGAGGAGACTGAGGAATTGGAGGATGACGAGGTGACTGACCCAAGCTGGGTTGATAAGCCGAGTGAAGACAGTGCTTCTGAGGCGGAGGCGAGTGCTGCACCAGAACAGGTTGGAAGAGGCAGTGGTGTGGCCAGGGGGAGAAGCAGGGCCAGAGCTGGTGCATCAGTGACACTCGTGTGTCATACCAAACGGATCCGCCCCCATTGACTTACAGTCAGGTGAGGACGGATCCGGATGGCTGCGGCCATTCAAGCGCAGGGGATCCGAGCAGTACAGTGCTCATTACGAGCACGTTCGCTCAACTCTAATACTAACCCATTGCACTAATTGTGTCTGACTTCTCTCTGGCTAAGAGCTACTTCCTAAATAGCCACAAATGCAGTGCTTGCTCATTGAGGGAGACTGTGTTTTTTAAACCCACAGCATTGAGAAGGAACCTTGCAGTTTGTTAATCATGCACCGATTTTAATGCACATCACCTTCCTTAGAGACATTTGCATTGTATAGTAGCATGTTAAAGCACAACTGTTCATCAGTGTTTCCTTTCTTCCATGCACACAACTACATTTCATCTGGTAATAATCTTTTGCTTAGGTTTAAGCTCAAGCAAATTGCAGGTCACTTTTGGGTCATATTTCAACAAGTAGAGTGAAATAAAAGTACAAATTTACTGTGTCACTTCCAAGAACCCCTACAACACTTTCATCTTTTCAAGTAGAATTACTAAGAACTTGTCGTTTATACAGCTTCTTGTGATCAATTTAGCGGCAATAATGTTATTACGTAATCTCTGTGTATAATCCTAGACATGAATATAAGAATGAGTTACACTGCAATAGTTTTCTTTAAAAAGACATGCATAAGTAGAATTGGGCAGATTTTGCAATGGACTAACTTTGTGTAAATACCTTGGATATGGCATTTGTGCCAAATGCCCTATTCATAATGCTCCTGCACCACCTATTCTCACACGTATGAATGCATAACACATGCCTAACTTAAAATGGTTTTAACCACTTTTCTACTGTAGGGATTTCTGCCCTACCATATCATTGCACTACCATTTTTGAAAACTTTCAGAAGAAGAAGAAGTATGTTTTTTTTGCAGTCTTCAGAAGTGTTTAAGCTGTTTGATATGTCACCTGCAGGGTCACACTAAGGTGGAGTTTCCTGGTACTTTGAAATCCCCTCTGAGCTAGTGGCACCACTAGCATAGGACATCTGGGGCAAATGTACAGGAACCCCAGGCCAGCATCATTTTCTACTGTATCCACATCCTGGAACTCATAGACTAAAGGAAAGCTGTGGATTTAAATTTGTATACAATATTGAACCTGTTTAACCTTAAATAAAATTGAATTATTGATATGCCTTTCAGACCATCCTTCACTATCCCAACCACAGGTATCAACTATATGCAAAATACATTCTTACCAATGTTTTAGCTGGGAATTTTGGGTAATCTAAGTTAAGTCCAAGGAATAACCCAACCTCATCAGGGAGGGGACACCCACCTATGGACGTCATTGTTCAGCACCCATTTTCAGCCTTAGACAGCCTGAATTTGATGGGATTGTCTCTGAAAATCAGCAACAGTCCATGCAAATTCGGGACAGTTGACAACTATGAAAATATTGAACTGTCTGTACATTGAAGGGGCCATTATCATGTCTCCAGCATAAGAAAAACACCACTTTCAATTTTGTATTTGCCCCCGCCGTTGCAGTTGTTTTAACATACCAGTTTCTTATTTAAGGGGAGTCTGTCAGCTACTTTTCACATATTAAAATGCCCTCATGGCTAGTCCTTGATAACTCCTCCCTGTCTTGCTGTAAACCAACACAGTATCCTCCTTACATCATGTCTAAGCTCGCTGAAATCCTGCACCTGGGGACACTACTGGACCCAGGCATGCTCAGTTCCATGCCCACTGTCGGCTGCTGCATCAGTGAATGCACTGCACATGCTACCATGATGCCATGCGTCCGTTTATTGGTGCTGCTGTCCAAAGTGGGTATTATATGGCATGTGCCTGGGCCAAGTGCACAGATGCACAATTTTAGGAGCTGAGACGGTGACGTAAGGGAGATTTAAGGGGCTGTACACTTTTAGGTAAAAATTTTTGAAATAACGCATGTATAATGGCAAAGAAAATGTTAAAACACTTTCTTCTTTACCACAACTTCTAAGTTGAAATACCCCTGCTACCCATTGGTACAATGGGTAAACACTAGATGGACAAGTCTATAGCTCTCAAGATACAGGGAGCACAGGGTACCATTGGGCAGCAGGGAGGCTTCAATTTCAGAGCAGCTATAAGAAATTAGACATTTTTAGTGCTCTCTATGCCAGTACATATCAGTTTATGGCATTGCAGAAGTTGTAGAAACCAAGCCTATTTAATATAATCTGTCATAAAAATATACGGTCCCATTGGTATTCTTGACAGTTCTGACTAGATAGTGTAACAAACAGCACAAAAATATTGCCTATTGTATTAATCTGAAGGGCTACTCCTCCACCTTCCACTTCCTGCCCTCTCACAAATAATAAAGGGTCCCTAATGTGTACAGGAATACAGAGGTGAAATATAAGGGTGATCTAGGCTCACAGGGCTTTGCTACAAGCCATAGGGATCTCTTGCCTGTTGCTTCATAACTTTGTTTGAGGCACTTGCTACGGAGCTAATTTAAACTAGAATCTAGTTCTCTTATCAACCTTTACTGTTATGTCTTTAAAGGGGTTGTGCAGTGCTAGTATATTGATGACCTATCCTCAGGATCGGTCATGAATATACTAGTACTGAACAAGCCCTTTAAATACCTTTAGTTACTCTCACTCATTGTAGGGTATAGCAAAAGCTAGTATGCTAATTAGTATTGCTCTTCATCGATCATACTGTCACAAGAATCATGTTCAGCAGTACCATATGTATATGAAATGACCACTCACAACAACCTTTAAACAGGGCTTTGATCCATAGTGCAAAATTCTCAGTGGGAGTTATGATGGAAATGTACATCAGATCCTAGGCCTGTAATGGCTAACCTCCGGTATTACAGCTGTGGTATAACTACAACTCCCAAGATGCACATTTTCTTGGCTGTTTTCAGAATTCCATAGAAATGAACGGAACATGCTGGGAGTTGTAGTTTTACCCTAGCTGGAGGTTAGTCATCACTGTGGGCCGTTAATTATAGTAGTTGGTTTTAAAAAATCATGGAGTGACATCTATCTAATGTTCACTATTCACTGTTCATTATTTCATACAAACAGGGAGAATGCTTTTAAGTGAAAAGTCTAATAAATCAATGGGCAGCTGTCTCCTCCACCAAATATTGCACTGTCCCTGCCCATCCTACAGTTTATACTTCTAGCTATTTAACTTATAATCTTTTCTTCATTTAGAGGAACCCTTCAAGCAAAATCTAACATAGGTATTTCAAGATCTGTATGGGACCAACAAAGCACACAGCTATCTTTAGAAAATGCATAGGACTGCATTAACGAAAGTGAATAATAGCCACTGCTAAATACCTTAAAGGGTTGTCCACTTCCTGGCTACTGTTGACCAACGTGTACATCAGATGACTAGGGCACTTACTAATTTAACATGTTTTGTTATTCTGTACCGTTTGCTATGTTTCATAAGGTATGCTCCATTGTTTGGCAAGTCTTGTGTGCAGTGTACAGGGAGGTCCTGTCCATAAGATGGCCACTGATGGAGGCTCATGTGACCAGACATATCATTCAGCCTCCTCTAAACACACTGCACCTCTACTAAACTCTCCACAGTGCTAGGGAAGATGGCAGGTAAAGAGATTTTGAATGAAGAAGATGTCACATGGAGATGATCTGCTGATCACTTGACTCTCCATCAGCAGCCATTTTATGGTTAAGACATCTGTCTGGACACCACAAAATAAATATTGAAAGTGGTGCAGAATATCAACAAATGCTATATTTAGGCTTCAGCGAATCGACCTTCGGATCATAGATCCGAAGTTGATTTGTTCAAGTACTTGGATTTTAATGTTGTACAGCATTAAAATGTATTGGCTCCAAGGAGCCAAAGTTCATCTTGCTTAAGTCACATCAGAGTTCTGAGGATTCCTACTGTATCCATATCTACATCTTTAAAAACTATTTAAAAAAAAAGAATCTGAAGTGGGCTTTGGTACTGGCTGGTACCTCGGTACCAAAGCCCACTTTGGATTGCTATTTTAGATTGTCTTTAAAGACACATATAGGAATACAGTAGTAATTCATCAAAGTCTTACATGATTTCGACCAAGACCAACTTTTGCTCCAGTGAGCCAATACATTTTCATGCTCTACAGGATTAAAATCCAAGCATTTGAACAAATCGACTTCAGATCTATGATCCGAAGGTCGATTCGCTCAAGCCTAGCTACATTATTAAGTCTCATATAGTCATCTAACATACACATTGGTGAAAAGTAGCCAGAAAGTGGTCAACTCCTTTAAACCTTCTTCATTGCATTTTACCATCCATATCACAACATGGCAATTTGAAGACGGGAACTGAAAAAGAATTTGTCACCAGTTTTCTGCTCCTAGGTTCTAGCAGCTCCAGCGCATGTCAATGAGTCCTCATATTCATAAGTTCACGGCTCTCCTTACCCACTTGTCTGTGATTGACAGTTTTTCCCATATGAATCAGCAGCAGGTGGGTGGGAAGATCTGTGAGCTCATGAATATGGGGAATCATTGGCACGTGCTGGAGCTTTTCAATACAAGATTTTGGAAAAATGGCTTGGTTGATTATAAAGTGACCCAGCATTTATCTAAGGAGACTTGTCACTAGTTTACATTGTCCCTAGTTAGGACACTATAATATTTGTGACAGATTCCCTTTAATATCTCTAGTCAACATTACAAAGTCAATCTTCACTAAAATGTCACAGTCAGTTACAGTAATCGTTAATTTTCCAGGAACAACCAGTGATTACGACTTCATGAAAATCTGTCACAAACCGCAGCATTACGTTTTTTCCATACATATTTCCAATAATAGCAATAACGTGAGGAATTTATCCCACAAATATAACTTTGCATATTGTGGCTTTTCTCTGGCCATGCCATGTGATTTTCTGCTGCGAGACAGCTGTATATGATTAATCCGGAATGGACATGTATGCCCCTGCTAGGTGCAAAAATGATTGATATGAGCAAGGGAAATGCACCTGATTCATGAGTTCTGACTGTTTTTCAGCATATCGGAATGTAATCTAGGACTTTGACAGCAAGTTATACAGACACTTAGGAAAAGTGGGATTGAGAAGCTGAAAGAATAGATGTTATCAGTATAAACCATATAAATAATGTCTATTTCAATAAACTTACAAACTTATTTTAAAAAATAATGTTTCAGAAATATATTACTGTTCAAAACTGATTTGTTTTAAGGGTCAAACCTTAAAGTATACCTGTAATATCTAGTGATGGGCGAGCATGCTCGGCCGAACACTGTATTTGCTCGAGCACGGCTATGCTCGGCACATCGCTGTGTTCGGCAGATATGTAGCTGACTCCACTCCTGTCAATTTCATTTCACCCCATTTACCCATTGAGAGAGAGCTCAGCAGTGCACAGAAGTGGTAAAGGACCTGTAAGGACCTTAGTGATGTCACCATGTGGGCGGAGCTCTTGTGCTTATGTGTTAGAATGAGGCTGAAATTAGTGTTTTCCTCTATAACTTGTTAAATACTATTCCTCTCCATATATGACCACTAATGCACTATAATAACAGTCTGGATATTCTGGGAGTTGTAGTTATCTTCTCAGAAATCCCTCTCCATGTAATGTTTTACATTTTGGACATGCTGGGAGTTGTAATTCTCTTCTTTTATACTCCTCTTCATGCAGTGTTTATCAGTCTGGACTTGCAGGTAGTTGAAGTGTTCTCCTCTTATACTTCTCTTCCTATAATGTGCACTGTTGCCTCATAATGGCAGCCTTACATACAGTATTTGAGTATTACTATCACTACAGAGGAAAATCTGATAGATTTGTGACAGATGGGGAAGGTTTCTGTGAGAACAGGCATTTTCTTTCACTGGCGGTTGCTACACACCATTGTCTGGGTTATACTTGTATAAATTTTTTAGTGAGGAGGGGGATTTATTTTGGTAGATTTAGTATTCTTTAGTCTATTACAGTTCTACATGGTGGTAATTAAATCTTGGTTATACTTTTTCTTGTACTTTAGGAGATCCTTTTTAACAAAATGGCCACTCTCTGTGTGTGTGACAAATGCTATCCACGTTACACACAGTCCCTGCCTCCTAAACTGCCCGCCGTACGTTCAGCAGCATGAAAGGGGAAAGAAGAAGGGGGTATAGATATGGCTGCAGCCTGACTGAACAACACGCTGCTTTTCTAGTTTATTTTTAAATGTTTGCAATTGTGATATCTGACAAAACCAAGGGCAAATAACAAATATACAAGAGGATTATGTTATGTTTTGTTGGTTGTTCTTTTTTATGTTTGCATTTGGTTTGAGTACCCCTTTAACCTATACAAATTAGGAATGAGCAAATCAATTCTGAAGAATTTATTCATTCATCTGAAGGAATTCTCCATCTGTGAGGGACTGTCCCTCTACAGATGAGTTCCAACTCTGCCAGCAGATTAAGGCTACTTTCACACCAGTGTTTTTGCTGGATCCATCATGGATCAGCAAAAACGCTTCCGTTCTGATAATACAATCTTCTGCATCAGTTATGAATGGATCCGGTTGTATTATCTTTAACATAGCCTAGATGGATCTGTCATGTACTCCACTGAAAGTCAATAGGGGATGGATTCGTTTTCTATTGTGTCAGATTGTGTCAGAGTTAGGCCACATTCAGAAGGCCGTAGTATTGCGGGTCCGCAAAAATGCAGAACTGCAATACTACAGGTGCCGGCTGGCGTGTGTTCCGCAATTTGCGGAACACATGGCCGGGCGCCTCGTTCAAAATGCTTATTTTTGTCCGCTGTCGCGGACAAGAATAGGACATGTTCTATTTTTTTGTGAGAAGCCGCGGCCCGCTCTCATTGAATTGAATGGGGCCGCATTTATTTCGAAATTGCGGAATAGATGTGGACTCATTCACATGGTCGTGTGAATGGGCCCTTAAACGGATTCGTCCCCATTGACTTGCATTGTGGGTCATGACATCCGTCTTGCTCCGCACCAAATCGCGGACATAAAAACGCTGCTTGCAGCGTTATTCTGTCTGTGATGGGAACACAGTCCCATTTAACCGGAATTAGAAGAGTGGAATCAGTTTAGCTACTGCCGTGGTGTCAAGTGTATGGATACGGTGCAGATAGGTACATGTGATACACAGATTCATCTGAATTTATAAGGACAGACAGATCCAGCCAGGTGTAATAACTAAATGAGGCAGGATAGTAGGTGTCCTTTGTGCTGTTACTCCTGGTATAAATGTAACAAAGACAGTCCAGGAGACTGCACTTATCAGTTACGTGGCACAGATACTGGCTCACATACAAGACGCTGAGCCAGTACAAGAGTTGTCTTGCCAGTAACTATTTGTCTCTAATTCTGAACCCATTTTATATCATAGGACACTTGATACCGAGGTTAAAAAAGGGCATATACCTATACCTGTGCAAATCCATAAACAGATATAGACACTCCCTAAGTGCACCCTGAGTCATCACCTTATATTTAGATAGATACTGTCGGGATATCCATTTTTAAGATAATAAGACCCAATAAAGATTTTTTGTTTTATTTTTAACCATTCTATACGACAGTACATTTTTTCACCTTGAAAGGAATGGTAAACCAATATATCGTTGATTCTGTGAGACTGTGATGGGGACACAACCAAATGGAACGGAATGCATTCTGGTCATTTCGCTTTGTTACGTTTTGTCCCCGTTGACAATGAATGAGGACAAAACGGAAGCGATTTCCCCCGCTATTGAGATCCTATGACGGATCTCAATAGCCGAAAGGGAAAGCACAAGTGTGAAAGTGGCCTAACATGGCCACAAACCTTGTTCAGCCTTGATAATCTTGCACATGTGATACTATTGCAATTATCAGTGCATGCGCAGATGATCTGCCTGCAAAAATTAATCAACTGTGTATGCGCCAGTGAAATTTGTTGAGAGTTGCATACAAATTTGTTGGTGCAGACTGTAAGGCAGCTCATTCAGGCCTGCACCAATACACGAAGTAACAGCAGGTGCACAAGATTATGAAGGCCGCACAAGATATGTGTTCATGTTAAAGAGGCTCTGTCACCAGGTTTTAACCTATGTATTTTAATACATAGGTTAAAAGCCCTTAATTTGCCAATTATCCACATACCTGTATAGCGAGTATAGCGCGTGCGCAGCAGGATCGGGGCCGGCGCATGCGCAATAGCGCTTGCAGTGCCGAACACTGCAAGCGCTTCCATTCATCTGCGCATGCGCCGTCACTTCCCTGAACCCGGAACTGCGTGCGCAGATGAATGGAAGCGCTTGCAGTGTTCGGCACTGCAAGCGCTATTGCGCATGCGCCGGCCCCGATCCTGCTGCGCACACGCGGGATTTCAGCTCTAGGCCAAACGGTCTAGCGCTGTCAGTCAATTTAAAGAGGGGCGTGCAATTAGGCATGGGGGAGAGCCTCGGGCCCGGGGGGCCGTGAAGAAGCGGTGCTCAGGAGGAAAGAGCCCTCCTCCCGGTGCTCCGAAGGCTCATTAGCATAATTTTTAAACTTCACTTTTCTGCACAGCCGCTGCGCTATACTCTGCAATACAGGTATGTGGATAATTGGCAAATTAAGGGCTTTTAACCTATGTATTAAAATACATAGGTTAAAACCTGGTGACAGAGCCTCTTTAATGTGCTACACAGGAAGCATCTAGAGCTGTAGGGATGTTCCCTCTCAAGTGTAGATTAGTTCAAATGAGTGAATCGATTTGCACCTATTGATTCGTTCTTCCCTAATATAAATATGTAAATTGACAATGCAAACATTTTGGTGAAAAGCTGCATGATGTACAGATGTAGTCGAGTTAAAATTGACTCTGATAACTCTGATAACACATGACACAGTGTTATCTTGTGCCATCGTGTGACAAAAGCCATTGAAATACATTGAAAGAGTCAACCTTTTTGTGCCATTTTTTACTTTACACTTTAGCCATCAAGTTTAGCTTGCCTTCATCTGTAAAATCCTCACAACAGACAAAGGAGCACTTCTTCCATCTGGAGAAGAAAAATTTCAGTCTGCAAAAAGAAACAATTCATTACCATAAGAACTGTGAATCTGTTGCATAGTCTGCTTTAGGAGATGGTAACGACAGGAAAAGTGGATGGTTTTAAAAATGGCTTAGATGAATTCTTAAAATGAAATGACATTAATATTGTGTAGAATTCTGGCTTTTAACTTCCCCATTTTACATCTCTTCCCATCTCCTGGTTGAATTTGATGAACTTATGTCATTTTTTGAACTCTACTAACTACGTAACTATGTAAGCGTCTCACAAGAGGCAGCTGGCTAAAGGATCACAATGTCTTCTTTAGGCTAGGTTTCCTCATTCACTTATTCAGATGTAGCTTTTGAAGCTAATACCATTAGGGGATTCGAAAAGAGCAGAAGTATCATTCTTTCCTTTATATGAGTCTTCTATTTACTTCTGGGCTTGGCTACAAAAACTGCATCTAAAAAACTGAATATGTAAGCCCAGGCTTAGATAGAATAGGCTTGGCTGCCTCCCAGTCTCTACTAGTGGCAACAGGCTAACTTTCTGATCTAACCTCTATCCAGGTCTCCAGGACAGTGCACAAGTATCATTTGCCCCCACTTTCTAGCTAGCTACCATGCTGTTTTTTCTTTTCTTTAAACTGGCTGGCCCATGATAGACAATGAGGGCATATCACTAGGATATGCCCCCATTGTCTGATAGACCGAGAACGGAGCAGGGAAAGGTGGTGGAGGACGCACTGCACATGTGCAGCCACTCTCCATGGGCAACCACTCTAAATCATGAAGGACCTTAGTTTCTGACAATACAGTTAGAGGCAAATTGAGAGCTGTGTGATTGGCAGCAAAATTTGATTTGCTGCAAAGTCGAACATCCTCATGCTTTGCGATAACGAATCGATTTACTGTATTTTTCGCCCTATAAGACGCACCGGCCCATAAGACGCACCTAGGTTTTACAGGAGGACAATAAGAAAAAAATATATTTCATCAGACCTCAGCTCACAGCCCCAGTCAGACCCCCAATGTTAATAAGACCCCAATAAGACCTCATATAAGAGCCCCATGCCTCTCATATCAGCCCCCATGCCTCTCATATCAGCCCCCATGCCTCCAATATCAGCCCCCATGCCTCCAATAGCATACCCCATGCCTCCAATATCAGCCCCCATGCCTCCAATATCAGCCCCCATGCCTCTCATATTAGCCCCCATGCCTCTCATATCACCCCCCATGCCTCTCATATCAGCCCCCAATGTTGCCCCTTACAGACCCCAATGTTGCCTTTTTCAGCCCCCAATGTGAGCCCCCACTGCCTGTATCAGCCCCTAGCCGCAGAGAATATAAAATAAAAAAAGCCACTTACTTCTCCTGCTTCAGGCTGCCGCCACTTCTCTCCGCCCGCGCTCTGCTCCCTCCTGCTGTCGGCTGTGCCGTGAACTGGCGCGCAAAGCGTGAGGTCACAGAGCGTCCTCACGCTGTGCGCAGCCCTGCACAGCCGAGCGGAGGACCAGGAAGCGGTAAGTACAGATCCTTCATCGCTTCCTGGTCCATCGGTTCTAATGAGCGCTTCCATAATGGAAGTGCTCATTAGCATTCGCCCCATAAGACGCATAGACATTTTAAAAATGCATCTTATAGGGCGAAAAATACGGTAACTTACTTATATTATACTTATACTTATCAATGAAGGAGTGAATCGGATGGCACTGCTGCACCTCTCAAACCCCCGGTATTTACATGGATCAGCCTTGGCTACAGTCTCTCTATCCACTCGCGGTGGTGCTCTGTCCCAGCAACAGATCAGCTCGGAAGCTGTCTTACATTTAGAAGCGGCGGTGAATCGGCTGAAGTTATGAAGAGACCGGAGCCTCTTGATAACTTTGGTGATCCACCACCAGCGCAGGGGTTTATTAAGACCAGCGTCTAAAACGCTGATCTTAATAAATGACCGTCATAGTGTCTAAGAAAAATGAAGTGTAAAATATTAGGATGGCGTGACTATTGAACTGAAATGTGTCCTGCTGGTGCAGCAGTATAATAATTAACAAGTAGCCATCCATTATTAAGAAGATAAAGCAGGTCATGCTGAGCACTGTTTGTTCTCAAAGAGGCTTCCACTTAAAATTAAAATAATTAGGCTTTCATTTTGTTCCCAGTGATAGCCAGTTCATTGAAGAAATAAAGGAAACCTGTATCTGAAATATTATGTGGATATTATACAGTAAAATATAGCTTTTTTCATGGCTCATGTGGGGTTTATATATGGGCAGTAACAACACTGCCATAAACCACACACAGTGTAATCCAGAAAACAATATAAAGTAATAAACAGTCCTCATGAATAGTTATTAGGAAATGCAGCCTTATAGTAATTTGTGTAGCAGAAAGAAACACATAAAACAAGTAAAATTTTAAACATAAACAAATAATCATATATACGATAGATAGATAGATAGATAGATAGATAGATAGATAGATAGATAGATAGATAGGCATACATTTGTAGAGAATGCCCTTCATCAGGCCTGGTGCCCTTCATCAGGCCTGGTTACGTTGTGGCAGCAGCAGGAGGGTCGGCCCTGTGATAGATAGATAGACAACTAGATATCGCTGTCTCCTGGCTAATATGGTTGGCACGCATCAAGAAGCTACTACAAAACTGTAGATTTGGGTGCAAACTGTCCATAACCAGCTAAATTTTTCTTTATCCACATGGCAACACAGTGTACAGTTCACAAAACATAAATTCTAGGTCGTTTGGCCACTAACCACACAGAAGATTCCTTCACTACCAGGACCTACTGTAGGTCTACCGCACACATCACACCATACATATGGTCATGCAGTCCCCACAGGCCTTAGCATTGCCATTCTTCCTCAAGTGGGAAAACTTTTGGAAGAGCTTAGCCCTTACTTACATGATTTTTCCAGCTGATTTTACTTTGATGGTTCTAATTACAGCAGCTTAGTTGCCTTGTCTGTCATTCCAACATCCACACTGGCACAGCACTTTGTACTATCCTCAGATCTGAGAACTGTGGAGAAGGAAAACTTCACATTTACATATTTACAGCATCTCATAGTTTACATCTACATATAATGTTACACATATTTAATAAAGCTTTGCTTTATCTAGCTTGTGTTGCTTTTTCAAATTGCAAAGTGTAATGATTTCTGTAACCAGAGTCAGTGCATCATGAGAGCTCAGATATATCTAGATGTAAGCTATTATGTCATATGAATGAGTGCAAATAAACCACATATAGGGGAGAGTTTATCAACCCTTGCACTCCAGAATTATGATTTCAAAAAGTAGCAAAAAAGTACTGTCCAACTTTTGAACTTACATTAAATTTTAGGACATTTCACCACCCTTCACCCTGCCTTTTATGTTTGTACTACAAAATGTTACAGTAGCCACAGTTTTTTTAATGGGCTGTTATAACTTGACCCAAGCACCAGCTGTGTTGGAACTGACATGATAGGACGCAAGACGGTGTCTTCAGGCAGCAGCTCAGGCCGAGCACAAGCTCTGATCTGCCCAATACAGCTACCTCTATGGTGGTGGAATGTGACAGATCTGCAAAATAAGTTAATATGTTTAATGGGTATTTGCGTAATGTGTTTGTCTATAATGTATAGACAACCTGTGTCTAATGTATATGCATGCATTTAACGTGTCTGTGTGCATGTCTATTGTGTAAATATATGGGTGTAATGTATGTATGTGTGTGTAATGTGTGTATATGTATGTGTGTGTAATGTGCCTGTATGCATGTGTTTGCATACAGTATGTTAGTGTAATATGTGTATGTAATGTGTATATTTTGTATATATGTCAATATGAAAAGTATGTGTGTGACGGTGTGGCCATAATGAGAACCAAGGAAGAACAAGCTTTATTATCAAACACTATTGTTTGATATTGATGTCCACACTGCCATCATGCATAGTACAGAGACACACAGGACTAATGACAGGTGTCATGGTGTGGGGTGCCATTAGCTACCATGGTCACATCTGATATTTGTGGAGGGAACATTGACCAGCCTTCGATTTGTCCAAGACATCACGTAACTAGTCCTGCTGCCTTTCATTATTCAGTTAGGAGATGGTGGTTTTCCAACAAGATAAAGGCAGTCCATACACTGCCCACTCTACACAAAATGCCCTTCAGGAGTATCCAGCAGCATCCCTGGCAAGCTCGGTCACCAGATTTCTCTCCCATCAAGATTGTTTGGGATTGGACGGATCGACAGATCTCTGATGCACAGCAGCCAACAACCACATTGGCTGAAGTCAAAGTCCAAGTTGAAAGAGCTTGGAATGACAAATAACCGAAGAAGATCCAACATCTGAATGACTGTTAACATGACAGTGTCAGTCTGTATAGCATCTTTACCCTGTGTGAAAAAATGGCGAACTACAGCTCAGCTAACAGAGATACCCATAGTTAAGGACTTTCTGAGCCTAATTTAAATTTCTGGTAAAGTATGTAATCATTATGTCTGGAATAAACAAAGGCAAAGAAAAGTGTTGATTCTTTTTACATTATCAAAGTTATCTTTGCCTTACATCTGCCTTTATAGACAGCTGATCCCTGTTAAACTACAGGATAACTGAGTTTTGCAGCACACTACTCTCCTAGGGCTTGGCCAAATGCACAAAGAAATTGTGCTGACGTCATTGCTCGAATTTCCTGTTTTTAAAGAGGATTTAGTGTGATATGCTAAATCCATGAATTAACCCTATAGAAAAGATGTTTTTTTTCCCGATAAAACTAGATCAATATATCAATTATTCCAATAATCTTTGGACACTGAGCTATTGTATTGTGTACATTATCTGTCAGGGTGTAGAAATTTGCCTGGCAGTTTTATTTTCACCGGAAACATAATGAACTACAAATTACATACAATTTACACCAGTAGACCCTTTTTTATAACATTTATGTACTATTCATTTACGTTTTTTAGATTTCTATTCATTACTGAAAATTTGCTGATTTGCATGGAATTGATGTATTTTACAAATCTGAATTCTTCAAGAACATTTCTAACGGTAGTTCAAGTGTCCCTATAAAAACATATTTCCCTTGGGGGAACATGTTTATGTCAGTTCCCTTTAAGCATTAGTTCTGATAACTAGCAAACATTAAATAAAATTGAGAATTAGACATGATATGGATACTTGATTGTGGTTACATAATACAGGGTAAGATATAACCCAGGTAATTGGTACCAGTTGCATTTGATATTCTCCAGTTACGTATGCTACTTGTCACTTTCCGTTATGTGAACATATACACAATGATTTCAAAGAATAAACCTTCTGGACTTTATAGTAGCTAGAAATGTTCTGCAAACCCCAATGGGATATTTCATAGTGCTAGGCTATGTTCCAGGCTCAGCTGAAGGCTTGTCAAGAAGAGCATAGATTGCTTAGTTGGATGTTACCCTGGAAGATTTCAACTACTGAATATGATATAAGAATAAATTCCTTGTTGTGCAAGAAAACAAATTGAAGTTTAACTGTAGCACCTTGTTGCAAGTCTCAATAGGTTTTAGGCACTTCAGTATAATATAACAGTACCCATTTTGTTTTAAAAACAAAGAATTAATAAATACTGTATGGAAATTCTGAAGGTATCAGATTTGATCTCATGAGAAGACACCAATGACTGTATTCATAAGGCAAAAACACAAAATAAAAAGATAACATCTTCCTGGCTCCAAATGAAGGAGAAGACTTGTAATACACAAACCTTTATATTGTACTGCATTCATTGCCTCACAGCTTATCTTTCTATTCTTCATATTAACCAGTCATGTGCTACATGGGTGACAGGTCACAGCTGCGACCAGTGATTGGCTGCAGTGGTCATGTGGTGCCCATCAACTGGATGTTGATGCCGCAGCATTGCGGAGCTGCAGAGAACCCAGCAGTGGGGACCAGGTAAGTATAAACCCCATCATGGGTCAGCCACTCTTTGAAGCCTTTTTAACTCTTAGATAACTCCTTTTAACTGATGCAAAGGGGATAAAACATCCACTTGATGCCGCCTTGCCAGTTTCAAATGAAAGTCTACTAAATAATACTGCCCAAATATGTTAAGTAAAATAGTTGATACTGTAAACTTAAAAATTTATCCTTGGTATACTTCAGAACTTCATAGGAGAGCAATCCATATGTTATACACATGCTAAATGTTTTTTTTGTTTTTTTACTAAGGCAGAGGTAAAGCATGTAGAACAATTATTTTGATGTGCAGCTGATAATTAGTTCCTCCAACATACACTACAATAATTTTTGAAAAGGTGGCTCAGATGTCTACAGCTTCACCATACATGTCAGGCATTAGTTTGATCTTTGCAGTCTGATTTTTTAACAAATCGTTAAATGATTTCATAAATGCTACAAATTTACAGTGGCGTACCTCCAATGGATGCAGACCACACAGCTGCTATGGGGCCCGTGGGGAAAAGGGGACCACAGTGAACCAAAGCTCATGTCCTTAATTACACTGATTACTGTCTAGCTCCAGTATAGTATACCTATCATCAGTGGAGAAAGCTAAAGGACCTGTGATGAAGTCATCACAGATCCTGTACACATAATAAAGGAACTGCACCAATTACCAGGTTAGATAGGAGCATCTGCCAGGACCTGTGATAACATCATCTTCAGCATCACAGGTCCTGTACATCTATATATATATATAACTGGTGACACACACTACTCAAAAAGTTAGGGATATTTGGCTTGTGGGTGAAATTTCAGAATGAACCTAAAATGTACTCTAACCTTTACAGGTGAACTTAATGTGACCTTCTCTAAACTTTTGAATGAATATGTCCAACTGTTCAATGTTTCAGTACTTTGGCAGATGGACACCTCCTATTGAAACCCTGACTCCAGTCCTGGCTAACTAACAGTATGAACAGCCCTAGAAGGTAGGCGAGTTCATACGCTGGAAACCTGGGACCCTAATTGTCCCTGAAGGACCCTGAAATCCAGTGACTGGAATGAGAGAAACTGTTCCTCCACCAACCTGGAAGAACAGTAGTCTCCCCTCAGGCCCAAACACCAAAACACAGGGAATGTATATACAAATAGACGAAAGGGAAAGAGGACACTTAACTTTCCTGAAGATAATGGCAGCAACGGGATCTCCACAGAGAAACACACACCAGCAGACCACAGACACCACAGAAAGTATAAACCGCACAGCATGGTGGGAGAAGCAACACTAAAAAGACAAAGATAATTGATAAGACACCTACACCTGAAGGGGGAGGGTGTGGTGAATGCCAGCAACAACAAAACAACCAAGGGAGAACCTGTCAGATTAACCTACGGGTTGCCAATTTGACAGACCTCCTGATACCTGTTGCAGGAATGTCCGTGACACACTGATTTATACGGTTTTGAAAACTAAAAGAAAAAAAAATTCTATTAAATATGTGAGATGACCTGACACACAGTTCTCACTAGTATTCTATATGCTCTACTAGATTGACAGTAGAACACATATTGGTACAGTTTTCCATTATGCCAACCCCAATGTAAAAAAAAAAAAAAGTATTTCTGTGAAAATGGGAAAAAAATTAAAGTATTTCCTTGCAAGTAGCTGCTTTTGAGGTTTGCAGCAACTGCAGTTGTGCTAGGAGGCCCAGCACCCACATCTCCTCTCTTCTCACTCCCTTGTTGACAGTTTCTCTGTCTCCCTATTCTACACACAATTCTACTTCTTTGATTAATTTTTTTCCACTCTCCCTGACTACCTGAGATAATTTTTCTGGCAGACACCTTAAGACCTAACCCCCTTCATTCACATCCCAGCACAAAATGATGTTCTACTTGTTCTACTAGGGCACCTCCCTGCCTGCTGCAGCATTGATTGCTTCATCCAGGCAGTCTGCCCAAAATGAATCTGAAAATATTTGGGTTCGTCTGCTGTCCTAAAAATAGCATAGTTCGAATTGAACGCGGTTCGGTTCGAACTGGTTCACTTACCCTTAATTAGTGCCACTTACCTCTACTTTTAGCTATCTACTTGCAGGAAACAGCAGAATCATAGTAATTAACAGCTCTGTTCTCAGAATCTGTGTCACCGTGAGTTTTCCTGCACTGCTATTTATCTCCTTTGGAGAATATACAGCATGAGCGCATTCTCAGTGGTGTTGCCCTCACGTTCACTCAATGACTCAGCCCAGCCACTGTCACATAATACGAGCTGTTAACCCCTTCACTGCCATCAAAGTGCCTCTAACAGTAAACAGTGCAGCTTTTTATACATGAAATGTGCATTGTATAGACCATTGTAGATGGCACCATAGCAGGATAAAGCAATCATCTTGATAAAGTAATTTCTTGCAGTTTATGTTCTGTAATATTGAAATATGCTTGATATCACCAAATTTAATGTACTTAATTATTTAAAAAAGGTTTCATGTCATATTGCTGTAAGTCTGGAGAAAAATTATGTTAAGAATGTTTTACAGGGTTATATATTTGAATATAAAAAGTAGACTTAAGTTATTTACAAATTTTCATTTTAAGATGCCCATATAATGATTAGTGATGAGCGAGCATGCTCAGCCGAATACGGTATTCGGCCGAGCATGGTGGTGCTCGGCGCCACACGGTGCTATGCAGCCAATCAGCTTGCGGGGAAGTACTGGCATTCACTGTAATGCCGTAGCCATGTTGGCCCGGAACGCGTCATTGGGTGCTATGTGACCCGGCTCAGTCTTAGTCAGGGAGAGCTGCTGCAAGGAGGGACAGATAGTGAAGGGATAGGAATTTGTTAGGCAGGGTTAGATTTTCGTTTTAAAAGACCCAAAAGTCCTTTTAATGACTATTGTTTTATATGGCTGCAATTTTTTTTTTTTTGGGGGGGGGCAAAAATTGTGCAAGTTTGCCTGACCTAAACACCACCTGCACAGCGTGTGCTGTATAACGTTTGTGTATTCCAAATAACTTACATCTGATGTATTGTTTTCTGCTGCTAATCAAGGCGACATTACCTGCGCTGCGTCTGCTGTATAACGTTTGCGCAAGGAAGGACAGATAGTGTAGGGATAGGATTTGGCTAGGCAGGGCTAGTTGTTCTGTTTAAAAGACCCCAAAGTCCTTTTAAGGACTACTGTTATATCTGGCTGCCATATTTTTTTTTTTCTTTTGAGGCAAAAATTGCGCAAGTTTGCCTGACCTTAACACCACCTGCGCAGCGTGTGCATTATAACGTTTCTGTATCCTAAATACCTGACATCCGGTGTCATTTTTTCTGCCTCTAATCAAGGTGACATTACCTGTGCTGCGTGTGCAGTATAACGTTTTTGTATTCTAAATACCTGAAATCCAGTGTATTTTTTTCTGCTGCTAATCAAGGCGACATTACCTGTGCTGCGTGTGCAGTATAACATTTCTGTTTCCTAAATATCTGAAATCCAGTGTATTTTTTTCTGCCGATAATCAAGGCGACATTACCTGTGCTGGGTGTGCAGTATAACGTTTCTGTATCCTAAATACCTAACATCTGGTGTCATTTTTTCTGCCGCTAAT
Organism: Rhinella marina; assembly: GCA_900303285.1. NCBI lineage: Eukaryota > Metazoa > Chordata > Amphibia > Anura > Bufonidae > Rhinella > Rhinella marina. Next base: position 53,380 of record ONZH01019537.1, read on the forward strand.
CAAGGCGACATTACCTGTGCTGCGCGTACGGTATAACGTTTCTGTATCCTAAATACCTGAAATCCTGTGTATTTTTTTCTGCCGCTAATCAAGGCGACATTACCTGTGCTGTGTGTGCAGTATAACGTTTCTGTATCCTAAATACCTGAAATCCAGTGTATTTTTTCTGCCGCTAATCAAGGCGACATTACCTGTGCTGCGTGTGCAGTATAATGTTTCTGTATCCTAAATATTTCTGACATTCGTTGACATTTTTCCTGCTGTTGGTGACAGCGACATTACCTGCGCTGCATCTGCTGTTTAACGTTTGTGTATCCTAAATATTTCTGACATTCGGTGAAATTTTTCCTGCTGTTGTTGACAGCGACATTACCTGCGCTGCGTCTGCTATTTAACGTTTGTGTATCCCAAATATTTCTGTGAAATTTTTCTGCTCATACACAAAAATCTGAGCTACTGTACTTTTGACAAACTTGCATATATACCATTTAATATGCTCAAGGCGAGCAGTAACGGACAGGGAAGTGGGCGTGCTGCTGATGGTGCACGCACAGGCCATGGCTCTGGGTGCGGTGAAACTGTGCCTGCTGGCAGAGCACAAGAAACAAAGTCATCCAAAACTCCTAGCTTCATGTCCCAGTTTGCAGGGCGGCGCAAGACACCACTCTTGACGCCACACCAGTGCGACCAGGTAGTCGGTTGGATTGCAGCAGATAATGCTTCCAGTTGGTTAAGTACCACTCTCTCTTCCTCAAAGTCCAGTCTCAGTAGCCAATAGTCTGGTCAACAAAATCCTCACCCTGATCCTCCTTCCTCCCACCATGCAGAGTCTGGGCAAACAAGTGATCCCACACTCGGATATTCCGAGGAGCTTTTTTCATCGCCGTTCCTTGATTTGGGCCTCTCGCCAAGTCCGCTTTAAGAGGGATATGAGGAGATGTTGTGCCCTGATTTCCAAACTCATGAACATCCACAGTCTGAAGAAGATGACAGTGGGGAACGGCAATTAGTGTCTGATGAGGTGCATGATGATGATGAGACACAGTTGCCAATAAGTCAAGGACAATTAGTGTCTCAAGAGGTTGATGATGAGGATGAGATGCAGTTAAAGAAGAACTCCCGCAAAAAGTTTTATTGTCTGACCTGTTAGAAAGGTGCATGATATAATCTGTAGTGAATGTCGTTTTTTTTATCAGAGGCTGAAATTGAGAGTTTCCACTCTCTTCATATTGTAGCTGGGTCATGTGACCAACTCCCTGACCTCCAACTGACCCAGGACAGCAAGCCAGTCACTTCTCTATTCATTCTTATGAGACTGAAAGTGAGGCTCCCCATAGGAATGCATAGAAAATTAGACTTCCTGTCCACACATAAGGTACTGTGTGAGTTGGTGGGCCTAATTCCTAGTCACATGACACAGATAAGAAACTTCAGGATGATATAACTCAAAAATTCAGCTACTGGTAAGAAAATGACATTCACTACAGATTACATCATATACATTTCTAGCAGGACATGGAATAAAATTTTTTGCGGGAGTTCTTCTTTAAAGGGGTTATCCCACGAATAATGTAAAAAATGAAAATCAGACATCATATAGTACGTGACAACCTCTTTCTAACAAAGCTAGAACCAGTCCTGTATCTAACATGGATCCAGAGATTCCACATTCATTGCTCTGCTAGATTTATATCAAGCTGACCGCTCAGGGGGAGTGTCTTTTCTGCTGCAGGTAAGGAGGTGTGTCTCAGCTCTCCCTATCACAGCTCAGGAGACAGTTAAAAGTTGAAACTGAGCATGTGCGGCCTGCTCAGTGAATAGGTCAAAGAAATAAGAAATTAAGTGGTCCTATACAGATACATTTTATTGAATAACTCAGTAGCTATACAAAATTTTTAATGACATGCAATTACAAAGTATTCAAATCCAGGTGCTGGTTTGAAAACTGTAGAATAATTTTCGTGGGACAACCCCTTTAAGTCAGGAACTAGTTAGGTCACCATGTCAGGAGGAGGACCAGAGTGAGGAAGGTGGCAAGCCGAGCGAGGACAGCAGTACAGAGGGGGAGGGTTCCGCAGCACCACAACAGGCTGGAAGAGGCAGTGGGGTGGCAAAAGGGAGAAGGCAGGCCATGCCAACCAGGCCCGCAACTGTTCCCCCTTGTGGCAATTTCCCTTGCCAAGGGTTAGGTGTTCTGCAGTCTGGCGCTTTTTTGAGGAAAGTGCTGACGATAAAAGAATTGTAATTTGCAACCTGTGCCGTACCAAAATGAGCAGGGGCGTGAACACTAGCAACCTGACCACCACCAGCATGATCCGCCACATGGCAGCAAAGCACCCTAATAGGTGGGCCGAACACCTGGGTCCACGATCGGTGTCTGTGGGTCACACCACTGCCTTCTCTTCCCCTGTGTTACGTGCTGTCCAAGACACAGGCCCAAATGCCTCCCTCCCTGCACCTGGACCTTCGCAAGCACCATCAGCGAGCACGTCCACTTCAGTGTCCCAGCGCAGCATACAGATGTCCTTACCCCAGGCATTTGAACGCAAGCGCAAATACCCAGCCACCCACCCACAGGCCATAGCACTAAACGCGCAACTTCCTAAATGGCTGGCCCTGGAAATGTTGCCGTTTAGGCTGATGGACACTGAGGCTTTTCGCAGCCTGATGGCGGCGGCTGTCCCTCGTTACGCAGTCCCCAGCCGCCACTATTTTTCCTGGTGTGCCATCACCGCCTTACACCGGCATGTGTCCCGAGACATAACCCGTGCCCTGACCAACGCAGTTACTGGGAAGGTCCACTTAACAACTGACACATGGATAAGTGCTTCTGGCCAGGGATGCTACATTTCCGTGACGGCACACTGGGTGAGCGTTGAGGAGGCTGGGAGCGAGTCGTACCCTGGGAAGGCACAGGTGCTACCAACGCCAAGGATTGCCGGCCCTACTTCCATCCGGATTTCCGCCACCACCTACAGTAGCGGCTGCAACCACTCCTTCTCTTCCTCTACCTCCTCCTCCACTTCCACTGCAAAATTCTCATCTTGCAGACCAGTCAGTAGCTGGAAGCAGTGTAGCACAGCAGTCGGGAAGTGGCAACAGGCCGTGCTGAAACTTATTTACTTAGGTGACAAACAGCACACCGCCGCAGAGCTATGGCAGGGCATAGGGGACCAGGCTGAGCTGTGGCTCTCGCCACTCAACCTACAACCAGGCATGGTTGTGTCTGATAACGGCCGCAACTTGGTGGCGGCTTTGGAGCTCGCCAACCTCACACATATACCATGCCTGTCCCACGTCTTCAACTTAGTTGTTCAGCGGTTTCTCAAAGCTTACCCCAATTTTCCTGAGCTACTGGTGAAGGTGCGCCACCTGTGTGGCCATTTCCGAAAGTCACCTACAGCTTCAGCCAGTCTGGCAACGCTGCAGCAGCGCTTGCACTTGCCAGCTCACCGACTGCTTTGCGACCTGAGCACGCGCTGGAACTCCACATTCCATATGTTGGGCAGGCTTTGTGAGCAGCAGAGGGCAGTAGTGACATACCAGCTGCAACACGGTCGCCCCCTTTCCAGTCAGCTTCCGCTCTTCACAAGCGACGAGTGGGCATCGATGTCTGACCTCTGTGAGGTTTTACGCAACTTTGGCGAATCTACACAGATGGTGAGCGGCGATAATTCTATTATCAGCGTAACCATACCACTTCTGTGTCTACTAAAATGCTCACTGCTCACAATAAAGGTGAACGCTTTGCATGTGGAAGAGGTGGAAATGGGGGAAGACCCTACACAGGGTTATAGCCAGACCACCCTCGGTTCGTCTTCTCAGCGCAAATTGGAGGACAAGGAGGAGGAGCAGGAGACGGTTGCCACCGCTACAGAGGGTGGTACCCATAGCTGGTTTACTCCATCTCTTCGGCGTGGATGTGCCGAAGAAGAGGACAAGAAGATTGAGAGTCATCCTCCTGGTGAGGAGAGCGAAGCCTTGTCTGTTGGGACTCTGGCACACATGGCTGACTTCATGCTATGCTGCCTTTCCCGTGACCCTCGCGTTATACGCATTTTAGCCAACACCGATTACTGGTTGTTCACCCTTCTCGACCCCCCGCTACAAAGAGAACTTCTCATCTCTTATTCCTCTGGTTGAGACGACTAGCAAAATGGTGCAATACCAGAAGGACCTTGTCGAGCTGACAACGCTGGCGGCAGAGTACATAGTTCCTTGGGCACCCGAGCAGGGGAGATGAGGGGAACACACAGCAGTTCCAACAGAGGCAGGGTGACATTCTCCAAGGCCTGGGACAGTTTCATGACACCCCGCCAGCACCCTCATCCTGATGAGCGGCCTAGTGTGACAAGGAGGGAAATGTTTTGGAAGATGGTGAAGGAGTACCTAGCTGACCGTGTCAACGTCCTCAGTGATCCCTCTGTGCCTTATAATTATTGGGTGTCTAAGCTGGACACGTGGCATGAACTGGCGCTCTACGCCTTGGAGGTCCTGGCCTGCACTGCCGCCAGCGTTTTGTCGGAGCGGGTATTTAGTGCCGCTGGGGGCATAATAACTGATAAACGCATCCACCTGTCAACTGAAAATGCTGACAGGTTGATGCTTATCAAAATGAACAAGGCCTGGATTGCCCCTGACTTTTCTACCCCGCCAGAGGAAAGTGGCTGAACATGAAGTGACTTTAAATGTGGCTTTTAGGGTGTATTGAATACACTGTATTCCCATGTACCCCTTCCTCTTCTCGTCCTCTTCCTCCTCATCCTCCATCATATGAAACTGCTTATTAGGCTGCCCTCGACGTTCACCAGCAGACCCTCACCTCTAATTTTTAAGACGGTCACCAGCAGGCCCTTACAACTAATTTTTAAGACGGTCACCAGTAGGCCCTCACCCATAATTTTTTAGACGGTCAGCTCAGAAGCTGGCCCTCACCCATAATTTTTTAGACGGTTAGCTCAGCAGCGGGCCCTTGCCCATCATTTTTTAGATGGTCAGCTCAGCAGCAGGCCCTCAGCCATAATTTTTTAAACGGTCAGCTCAGCAGCAGGCCCTCAACCATGATTTTTTAGACAGTCAGCTCAGCAGCAGGCACTCAACCGTAATTTTTCAGATGGTCAGCTCAGCAGAAGGCCCTCACCCATAATTTTTTAGACGGTCAGTTCAGCAGCAGGACCTCACCCATAATTTTTTAGATGGTCAGCTCAGCAGCAGGCCCTCACCCATAATTTTTTAGACGGTCAGCTCAGCAGCGGGCCCTTGCCCATAATTTTTTAGACGGTTAGCTCAGCAGCAGGCCCTCAACCATAGTTTTTTAGACGGCCAGCTCAGCAGCTGGCCCTCACCCATAATTTTTTAGACGGTCAGCTCAGCAGCAGGCCCTCAACCATAATGTTTTAGACAGTCAGCTCAGCAGCAGGCACTCACCCCTAATGTTTTAGACGGTCAGATCAGCAGCAGACCCTCACCCCTAATGTTTTTGAGTGTCAGCAGCAGGCCATCAATCATAATTTTTCAAGGGTGCGTCTGATGCCCTACTTTATGTGTAATAAAGGGTGTATTGGAGTGCCTGTTCTTTGTAATTTTTGGCAGCCCTTGCGCTTTATATGCAAGTAAATATATGTTTCCTAACAGTATTTCCTCTAAAATAAATTTTATCCTCGGTTTTGGGCGTATTCTTGCCATTCCGTAAAAGAGGCATAATACTCGGACAACATCATTAACAGCAGCGACTTTGGAGTCCAAGATGCATCCAGACATCCTCCCCATGCTGTTCCCAAACCATTTCAGTGATGTTTCCATCATTTTCTCACCTTTCCCTATGAACCAGACACCCTCCCCTCTTCAGAGCAGGGGGTGCCTGGTTTAGTGCTCTGGTTCTCCCATTGACTTCCATTGTGCTCAGTAGAGCACTCGAGCACCATCTAGTGTACTACCTGAGCACCCGAGCACTACAGTGCTCGATCAATACTAATAATGATATATATATATATATATATATTATGGTTTTTTTTATGTACATTTAGTGCCAACATTTTGCCAGAACACTGCATACTTTTCACTTATACCATTAATGTGTAGTACTTGCTATGCTTTGGCTCAGTGCTAGAACTGCACATAATTGAATATGGGCAAAGACTCCTTTGAACTATTAAATCATAAAGAAAGTAATAATATATTACCTGTCAGTTTGTTCAAAAAAAGTTTTTTTCTAATTCCCAGCTGCCAGTATATTTCGAGGATCTGTTATTCTTACAAGCAGCAGAATAAAGTAGACTATATATTTGGTGCCAGCATCTAAGACCATGAAGTTTATCCCCCACAGTCATATTTGGTATGATGTACTGCCAAAATACATGCATTATTGTAACTGCTGTATATCAAGAATATTTAATCACAATTTAAGTAAAAGGTTTTGCCACAAAATGGCATTGACTGTATTGAGAACTATGTTTTTCCACTTTCCCTTTTGATTGTCAATTGTTTTTCATCTCTCTTTCTTTTCTTCTGTTCCTCTCTCTTCACCATAGCTTCCTAAGTCTTACTTCTTCAGGGACTGTGTACAGAGCTGCCATCAAGACTTTCAGGGTTTAAAACAGGAAAGTTTTGTGAGGTCCCCTGCACTGCACATGCCCAACACCCCCCTTCCCATAAAATCTTCAGCAAACTGCCTGGTCATACATGATAATAGCGCACTATATAACTGTTACATCAGGTGATATCTCCTCTAATGTAGACATGCTCTTTATTCATTCTCCATTTGGACTAGACCACCATGATGACATCTTTCAGCCTCGTTTTGTCTCTGTTTGCTGCACAGACACTTTTCTATCATGCTCATCACGTCCTCAACCCAATCAACTTCTTTTTCAATACAGTTGAGACTGAGGGATCAAAAGGTCTTAATCCTGATGGAACCCATCGATTTCCAGGAAAACTGAACGTGTGGCAGTAACTGTAGTGGTACTTGGTTCGGCCTGTATTTGATTGCATACATCCTATGGAACAGAAGTTTTCAACATCTAAGGATTTTCTCAATACAGTTTTGTCTGTACAGTAACTGACTTTCAGTCAACTGGCTTTTCAACAATGTTAAGGCAATGATATACCAAGATAAAAGGAACATGCATGCCACAAGGACACTTTGCTGAGATATGTTTGTCTAAAAGAACTGTATGAGCACATTATACATATATGTCAGGAGTCTTTCCCAAAAAACAGCCCAAATGTGGTGTGTATACAGACCTTTTACTAACAGGCTTTTTAGATTTTTTTTTTCCCCAAAAAAAATAACGAAACATTTTCTTGCAGAAATGTATTTCTAAGGGCAATATGCAATGACACTGAGCACAATGTGCAAAAAAATTCTAAAATCTTAAAGAAAAAGTTTTTTGTGAAAGAAGCCTTACACCAGCGGTAAAGCTAAATCCGTCTGAAAAATGTAGATTTTCAATGGTAGGTAGGCCTTTTTTGTCAAGATATGAATAAGATTAACAAAACACACATTAGTGCTCCTAAATTTATAGTTTAAATAAGCCATGGTTGATTTATAATGGCTTTCCACAATCTCCAGTAGCAAAAAATACAACAAATGTCAAATGCATTCATTTACCACGTTGGTGTTCTTAATTTAAACTAAGACTGAACTTTTTTGATTTGTCCCAAGACGCTTTAGACTACAGTAAAAAATAATATTTAATCATTCATTGCAATCTTGGACCTGACACGTTTGGCATCGTAGGCCCCCGACTAGTGAACAATTTATTACTTTTATGTGAGTTTTGCTGCAGGGAAAATATCACTGGTGAGTTGTTAAACAAAGAACTGGTCTCTTTCTACTCTCTGTCATTCCTAGGATCTTCTGTGTTAAACTATATGCAATTACCATCTTTATTCAGTGTCCAACAAGCTGTTGCATACATTACCAAAGTGTTTTGTTTTTTTTTATCCGAAAGGTGTGATCTTTTAAACCAAAGGAATAATTATTGATGCAGAGTAGCTACCCTTTTTTCTACGGCGCATTCTGTTAAGGTCAATCTTGCCTCTAATCTCCTAGTGAAAGGGAACAATAACAGGATTGTTGGAGCTGGAATGCTGTCAGTTCCTAGGAGGTTTGAACTTTATCATTTTCCTTCAGTCTAAATAATCATTTATTTTTCAGCCTACACAATTCTCCTAATAGTAGTGAATAAATCACAGTAGTTAGTACTATGCCCTGACTACATGAGATACAATGCTGCATATAACGATACATATAAGATTTAGCTATATGGTCCCATGATCATTGGCTATTCACCTGTCTGTGTGGCTCTGAGGCACGTTTTTTTTTTTTTTTTCCCTGTACAAGTGTAATAGATATAATACTATGCCATGTCCCATTGCATGTCTTAAATAGAGATATCCTTCCTAGAGTTGAACAATTTTCCAAAATTCGTTTCAGGTCTGATTAGTTCTAATCAAACAAGTATGTCGATTTGGGTATGAATCTACTAAATTCTAAATGCCTGGACAAATTTTTCTCTCTCCTGATTCTAAAGAATTGATTCACTCATCTCGTATCCTTCACTAAAGGCATTACATGCAAAATGGCAAGCAATAGAAAATATAGATTCTCTAGCAGTGGAAATACTTTGGGTCAACTGTATTGTAGTAAAGTTAGACAAAACTGGACGAAAATGTGCCAAATTTCATAATAATGAATAAAGCATCATAACTAGAGATGAGCGAGCATACTCGTCCGAGCTTGGTGCTCGTTCGAGTATTAGGGTACTTGTAAGTGCTTGCTGCTCGGACGAGTATCTCGCCATGCTCGAGGAAATGGCAACTTCCGCATCGTGCTTTTTTGGCGCCTAAAAACACTGCCAATCACAAGCCAGGAGACTCTGCATACCACCCAGCATCACGTGGGGCCCTTACATGTCGATAGCAGGGGTTGGCTGGCTTGATCAGGTGACCCTGGAATATACTATCGACTGGCTGCGGTGCTCGGCTCAGATGCCGTCTGGATGTCGTTAGGGATAGAGCTGCTGCCTTTCAGGGACAGTGTTAGGGCCTGCATTTAGTTGTCTGTTAGGCAGGGATCACCCACAAAGAACCCAACAGCCCTTCTAAGGGCTAGAAGACATTTTATTTTTATTTTTTTGTCACTTGGCTGGCTGGCACTAGTAGTGCAGCTATCGCCATATCTAACTCTGTTTTTTTTTTTATTGTTCTATCTCAGTGATACAAATCCATTGCACACAGCACTGTGGAACCATTCTGTGTGTCACAGTTCAGCACTGACTCACTCCAATTCATATATACTGTCCAGGTGACACTTTCTGTACGTCACAGAATACAACCAAGTCATTTGCTACCAATATCATCTATAGCTTGATCCAGAAAACTCTCTGTGCGACATTTGTCTGGGTCGCAGACTAAATAGCCACCGTTAACAGGATGTCAGTCAGTTCTACCATATTTCCTGCACGTCACGTTCCCAAAAAAACAAAATATAAAAAAAAAAAATATTTTTTCAGTTGTTTTAGCTCAGTGATACAAATCCATTTTACTCAGCTGCGTGTAACCTTTCTGTGTGTCACAGTTCAGCACATTCGCTCCCATCCGTATATACTGTCCAGGTGATACTTTCTGTACGTCACACAATACAACCAAGTCATTTGCTACCAATATCATCTACAGCTTGATCCAGAAAACTCTCTGTGCGACATTTGTCTGGGTCGCAGACAAAATAGCCACCGTTAACAGGGTGTCAGTCAGTTCTACCATATTTCCTGCACGTCACGTTCCCAAAAAAACAAAATATAAAAAAAAAAAATATTTTTTCTGTTGTTTTAGCTCAGTGATACAAATCCATTTTACTCAGCTGCATGTAACCTTTCTGTGTGTCACAGTTCAGCACATTCGCTCCCATCCGTATATACTGTCCAGGTGATACTTTCTGTACGTCACACAATACAACCAAGTCATTTGCTACCAATATCATCTACCGCTTGATCCAGAAAACTCTCTGTGCGACATTTGTCTGGGTCGCAGACTAAATAGCCACCGTTAACAGGGTGTCAGTCAGTCCTACCATAGTTCCTGCACGTTACGTTCCCAAAAAAACAAAATTGTAAAAAAAAATATATATTTTTTCAGTTGTTTTAGATCAGTGATACAAATCCATTTTACTCAGCTGCGTGTAACCTTTCTGTGTGTCACAGTTCAGCACATTCGCTCCCATCCGTATATACTGTCCAGGTGACACTTTCTGTACGTCACACAATACAACCAAGTCATTTGCTACCAATGTCATCTACCGCTTGATCCAGAAAACTCTCTGTGCAACATTTGTCTGGGTCGCAGACTAAATAGCCACCGTTAACAGGGTGTCAGTCAGTCCTACCATAGTTCCTGCATGTTACGTTCCCAAAAAAACAAAATTGTAAAAAAAATATAAAAAAACAAATATAAAAAAAAAATTATTTTTTCAGTTGTTTTAGCTCAGTGATACAAATCCATTTTACTCAGCTGCATGTAACCTTTCTGTGTGTCACAGTTCAGCACATTCGCTCCCATCCATATATACTGTCCAGGTGACACTTTCTGTACGTCACACAATACAACCAAGTCATTTGCTACCAATATCATCTACCGCTTGATCCAGAAAACTCTCTGTGCGACATTTGTCTGGGTCGCAGACTAAATAGCCACCGTTAACAGGGTGTCAGTCAGTCCTACCATAGTTCCTGCACGTTACGTTCACAAAAAAACAAAATTGTAAAAAAAAATATAAAAAAACAAATATAAAAAAAAAATTATTTTTTCAGTTGTTTTAGCTCAGTGATACAAATCCATTTTACTCAGCTGCGTGTAACCTTTCTGTGTGTCACAGTTCAGCACATTCGCTCCCATCCGTATATACTGTCCAGGTGACACTTTCTGTACGTCACACAATACAACCAAGTCATTTGCTACCAATATCATCTACCGCTTGATCCAGAAAACTCTCTGTGCGACATTTGTCTGGGTCGCAGACTAAATAGCCACCGTTAACAGGGTGTCAGTCAGTTCTACCATATTTCCTGCATGTCACGTTCCCAAAAAAACTAAATATAAAAAATTTTTTATTTTTTCAGTTGTTTTAGCTCAGTGATACAAATCCATTTTACTCAGCTGCGTGTAACCTTTCTGTGTGTCACAGTTCAGCACACTCGCTCCAATCCGTATAATCTGTCCAAGTGACACTTTCTGTACGTCACTTAATTCTACCGGATTTAATTTTTTTTTTTATCATACACCTATATACAAAAAATGTTGAACCCCAGGGCTAAGGGTCGAGGTCGTGGGCGTGGGCATTCAATTACTGCAGGGGGCAGAGGCCGTGGTCCTGGGCAGGGTGAGACAGTACCCGCTGATGAGGGAGCAGGGAAACGCCGCAGAGCTACACTCCCTAGCTTCATGTCTCAACTTACAGGGACACGTGGTAGAGGACTGTTGAAACCACAACAGTGCGAACAGCTGATCTCGTGGATTGCGGACAATGCTTCAAGTAATTTGTCCACCAGTCAGTCTTCCACGCAGTCCACCCACGTTACCCAAGGGAGCACTCCTATGGCTCCTCCACGTCAACCTCCTTCCCCCCAGTCTGCCCCCTCCCAGGAAAATTTGTAATGTGATCCGGCATACTCTCAGGAACTGTTTTCTGGACCCCTCCCAGAGTCACAAACCACTTCTCAGGTTGCTGCTGACCTCGTTCCCGATGCCAAGTTTTCCAACTGTAGCAGTCTGTGGGTGATGATGATGACAATGTTGAGTTAGTGGAAGAAGTTTGTAAAGAGGTGTCGGACGATGAGGAGACACGGTTGTCAGACAGTGGTGAAGTTGTTGTTAGGGGAGGAATTCCGAGGAGGGAGAGGACTGAGGAATCGGAGGATGACGAGGTGACTGACCCAAGCTGGGTTGATATGCCGAGTGAAGACAGTGCTTCTGAGGCGGAGGCGAGTGCTGCACCAGAACAGGTTGTAAGAGGCAGTGGTGTGGCCAGAGGGAGAAGCAGGGCCAGAGCTGGTGCATCATCAGCAACTGTTTCACGTAGTGAAGCTCCCGTGGCGAGGCCTAGATGTTCGCAAGTCTGGAGGTTCTTTAAAGAAAGTGAGGATGACCGACGGACTGTGGTGTGCAACCTGTGCCACACCAGGATCAGCAGGGGTGCCACCACTACTAGCCTAACCACCACCAGCATGCGCAGGCATATGAGTGTTAAACACCCCACTCAATGGAACCAAGGCCGTTCACCACCTCCTGCGGGTCACACCACTGCTCCTTCCCCTGTGTCACTCGCTGCCTCTGCTAGTCAACCCCCGCGTCACTCGCTGCCTCTGCTAGTCAACCCCCTGCCCAGGACCCCGGCACGAGCGCCTCCCGCCGGAAAACCACACCTTCGCCTCTACGATCCTCCACAGTGTCCACCAACGTGTCCCAGCGCAGCGTTCAGCTGTCTTTACAGCAGATGCTAGAGCGCAAGAGGAAATACAGTTCCACCCACCCACATGCCCAAGCCCTCAACGTCCACATCTCCAAATTGCTTAGCCTGGAGATGCTGCCCTATAGGCTGGTAGAGACCGAGGCCTTTCGAAATCTCATGGCGGTGGCTGCCCCTAGGTATTCCGTCCCCAGCCGCCACTATTTTTCCCGATGTGCCGTCCCAGCCCTACACCAGCACGTGTCACAGAACATCATCCGTGCCCTGACCAACGCAGTTAGTGATAAGGTCCACCTAACCACGGACACGTGGACAAGTGCTGCCGGGCAGGGACACTATATCTCACTGACGGCACATTAGGTTAACTTGGTGGAGGCTGGGACCGAGACTGACCCTGGGGCCGCTCATGTACTGCCCACACCGAGGATTGTGGGGCCTACCTCGGTCACGGTCTCTCAGACGTACTATGCCTCCTCCTCCTCCGACCCCTCCTCCTCCACCGAATTACCATCCGTGGGCATGGCGCCTTCAGTTGGTAGCTCTAGGCGCAGCAGCAGTGCCGTGGGTAAGCGCCAGCAGGCGGTGCTCAAACTGCTGAGCTTAGGTGACAAAAGCACACTGCCCAAGAGCTGTTAAAGGGCATCATGGCGCAGACCGATGTGTGGCTGGCACCGCTGAACCTCAAGCCAGGCATGGTTGTGTGTGACAACGGGCGTAACCTGGTGGCGGCTCTGCAACTCGGCAGACTGACACATGTGCCATGCCTGGCCCACGTGTTCAACCTAATTGTTCAACGGTTCCTCAAGACATACCCCAATCTGTCTGATTTGCTCACCAAGGTGCGCCGCATCTGTGCGCATTTCCGCAAGTCGAGCACAGATGCTGCCACTCTCAGGGCAGCGCAGCGGCGCCTACAACTGCCCTCTCACCGACTGTTGTGCGACGTGCCCACGAGATGGAATTCGACATTAAACATATTATCCAGAGTTTACCAGCAGCGCAAAGCGATTGTAGACTGCCAGATGTCAACTTCCACCAGAACTGGTAGTCAGGTCAGTCAGATTCCTCAAGTCTACAATGAGGAGTGGACGTGGATGTCTGATATCTGCCAGGTGTTGAGCAACTTTGAGGAGTCAACACAGATGGTCAGCGGCGATGCCGCCATTATCAGCCTCACCATCCCGCTGCTTTGCCTGTTCAAAAACTCACTGCTCAGCATTAAGTCGGATGCTTTGCGCTTGTCACAAGAGACGGTGAAGCAAGATACGTTGCTTAATAGCCAGAGCACCCTCCGGTCTATTTCTCAGCGCGTATCGTAGGAGGGAGATGAGGAGGAAGAGGAGGAGAATGTCGGCAAGACAGAAGAGGGTACCAGTGCTCAGTCCTTAACTCTTGAGCGAGTATGGGCTGAAGAGGAGGACTTGGAGGAGGAGGAGGAGGAAATGGAGAGTCAGGCCAGTGAGGAGAGGGAATTCTTGCGTGTTGGGACTCTGGCGCACATGGCAGACTTCATGTTAGGCTGCCTATCCCGTGACCCTCGCGTTAGAAGCATTTTTTCAAACACCGATTACTGGGTGTTCACTCTCCTGGACCCACGGTACAAGCAGAACCTTTCCACTCTCATCCCTGCAGAGGAAAGGAGTATGAGAGTGAATAGATATCAAAAGGCACTGGTGCACAAGCTGAAACAATCCTTCCCATCTGACGCCGCTAGCGGCAGAGGGCATGGTTCTGTGGGCCAAGTAGCGGGGGAGAGGAGCCGAGCAGGCAGCTTGTCCAGCACTGGCAGGGGAACGCTCTCCAAGGCCTTTGCCAGTTTTATGTCACCCCAGCAAGACACTGTCACCTGTCCCCAGTCTAGGCAGAGTAGGGGGGAGCTGTACAGAAAGATGGTGAGGGAGTACCTAGCTGACCATACCAACGTCCGTAGCGATCACTCTGCTCCATACAACTACTGGGTTTCAAAGCTGGACACGTGGCCTGAACTGGCGCTGTACGCCTTGGAGGTGCTGGCCTGCCCTGCCGCTAGCGTGCTGTCAGAGTGGGTATTCAGTGCAGCTGGTGGCGTCATCACCGATAAGCGTACACGCCTTTCAACTGACAGCGCTGACAGGCTGACGCTTATTAAAATGAACAAAGCCTGGATTTCACCGGAATTCAAATCTCCTCCGGGGGAAAGCAGCTAAAGATTTAAATAACTTATGTATCCGATTCCTCTTCTCTACTCCTCTTCTCTACTCCTCCTCCTCCTCCATATCGTCTTTGCCTAACGCTGACCCAAAAAACGCCATTTTTTAGAGGTCCAACTGGCACTCTTTTAGCACAATTTTTCAGGAGGGCCCCCTACAGGCCCTCTCTTCAAACAATTTTTCAGGAGGGCCCCCTACAGGCCCTCTATTCAAACAATTTTTCCAGAGTTCCACCTACAGGCCCTCTCTTCAAATAATTTTTCAGGAGGGCCCCCTACAGGCCCTCTATTCAAACAATTTTTCCAGAGGTCCACCTACAGGCCCTCTCTCCAATTCCAGTTCCAAGTTTTATTTGCGCATACTGCATACATTTTTATTTTTGGGATAGGTGTGAAAAATAATATTACTTGCGAATCTATATTGCCCAACATTGGATACGGTAGCAAGTAGAAGACCAAACACATGCTGCTCACAGGGTTCCGCAAATTCCTGGTCCACAATGTCAAGGAGGACGAGGTTCTGTGGATGAGCAACAAGTCCTTCTGTACTGAAATCGCCGACAAAGTCTCCATCTAAGAACACACAGACCATTGTGGAGAGAGCGACACAGCTCGCCATCAAAGTGAGGAACCCCAACGCCAGACTGCGCAGAGAAGATAACGAATAAATATCTCTGTGGTTATTTTTGATAAATAAAAGTTAACTAAACCCCCCAAAAAATTCATCTGTTCCTGTGCCTGATCCACCCAAGTTGAATCTGTCCCATCATGAGAAATTCCCCCCCAAGGAGTCCCCACTGTAACTTGCTTCCCATACAACTACCTCACCCCCCGACACCTGTGTCTCACCATTGTCCACCACCTCCTCAGACAACACTGGTAAATCCCCACTGTCAGCACACGGAAACAGCAAAAGGTCTTGCGAATTGGGGCAGAGAATGTTCTGGGCTAGCACATCAGGGAAGGGGTGACTATGGGGTTCCAGGGAGTACGTGACCACATGCAATATCCATTTAAAAGTCATGCCGCACTTGATCTAGCTCATAATTGACAATTGTACCGGTTGATTCTAAATTTTTAAGTTGGGGTCCTGCGTCGTCATTCTAACTCCATCCGGCTGTTGTCACCACCACACACGCTAGCCCCAGGGGGCACTCCCCTGGCTCTTCCAGCTCAACCTCCTTCCCCCCAGCCTGCCCCCCCCCACCTACAGGCCCTCTCTCCAAACAATTTACGTCTTTGTCCTATCTTTCTCTCTCTCCAAACAATTTTTCCGGATAGCTGCCATATACGGTTTTAAACTGAGTAGTATACATACCACACTTGATCAATCTCATAATTTACGACTGTACCGGTTGATGCTAAATTTTTAAGTTGGGGTCCTGCGTCGTCATTCTAAATCCATCCGGCTGTTATCACCACCACACACGCTAGCCCAGGGGGCACTCCTCTGGCTCTTCCAGCGAAACCTCCTTGCCCCAGCCTGCCCCCCCCACCTACAGGCCCACTCTACAAACAATTTAGCCGGATAGGGGACGTATCAGAAGTTGTACTGATGTTTGTTTTTGTTCCTCTTTTATCTGCCTCATGACCTATGATAGGCAGAGCATGGACATGTCCCCTTAGCTGCAGTGGGAAAGACACTCCCCTGGCCAGAACAAGCTCTTTTTCCGTTTTCCGTGTTCGAAATATCCATTAAATATAGGGTCCCAAGATAGGGGACGTATACGGTATTAAACTGAGAAGAATCGATACTGCACCGGCTGATGCTAGAGTATTTCCAAATGCATTCCGGCTGTTGTCACCACCACACACGCTAGCCCAGGGGGCACTCCTCTGGCTCTTCCAGCAAAACCTCCTTGCCCCAGCCTGCCCCCCCCCCCCACCTACAGGCCCACTCTACAAACAATTTAGCCGGATAGGGGACTTATTAGAAGTTGTACTCATGTTTGTTTTTGTTCTTCTTTTATCTGCCTCATGACCTGTGATAGGCAGAGCATGGACACTCCCCTGGCCAGAGCAAGCTCTTTTTCCGTTTTCCGTGTTCTAAAAATCCATTAAATATAGGGTCCCAAGATAGGGGACGTATACGGTATTAAACTGAGAAGAATCGATACCATACGGGTTAAAGCAACAGTTTTTCCAAATCCATTCCGGCTGTTGTCACCACCACACACGCTAGCCCAGGGGGCAC
Organism: Rhinella marina; assembly: GCA_900303285.1. Taxonomy (NCBI): domain Eukaryota; kingdom Metazoa; phylum Chordata; class Amphibia; order Anura; family Bufonidae; genus Rhinella; species Rhinella marina. The sequence goes on from ONZH01019537.1 coordinate 70,228, forward strand.
TCCTCTGGCTCTTCCAGCTCAACCTCTTTCCCCCCACCTACAGGCCCTCTCTACAAACAATTTACCTGGATAGGGGATGTATTAGATATTGTAACTGCTTGGGAAGTAGCTATGCTCACCACTATACCACCAGCAGGCACAGCAACTGCTAAGATCAGATACTAAACTTGATTTCAGCTGCAGTGCCAGCATGAGCAGTGGTGTCACCTGCAGGCGGTGATGGACCTTCGTTGCACCTAGTTGGGTGCTTCCCTAACATGTGATGGGTATTTGCCTCGCCTTTCTTGGTCTGGGTGAGCACAATTGCCATGAGGGTAACCACCAGGCTGTTGCCTGAGAATTTGGGGTAATGGTGGGATTAGGCAGCCTCAGAGGCATCCATGCATGCTGCCCCTGCTGTTTCCTGTCCATTTCCGTGGTGTTTCCATCATTTTCTGAGGTTTCCAGGTTTTCACCCAGCCTTCCCTAGGCAGAGCCTTGGTCCCCCGCAAAAATGCTCGAGTCTCCCATTGACTTCAATGGGGTTCGTTATTCGAAACGAGCACCCGAGCATCGGGAAAAGTTCGACTCGAATAACGAGCACCCGAGCATTTTAGTGCTCGCTCATCTCTAATCATAACATTTAGCACAACCAAATAGACATATCAAACACTTTCTTTATGCCACCTCATGGCCAAAAATATGGACCAAAAAATGATGAACGGTCTGTCAGAGATTTGCACCTTTGAGACTGGTTGAGCTGTTTGCAGCTGAAGACATCTGTGTTGGTCCCATGTTTATGTGTGCTCACATTGCTGAGAGAAATTATGTTTTAACATATGTAAATGAACCTCTAGAAGCAATGGGGGCGTTGCCATTACACCTAGAGGCTCTGCTATTTCTGCAACTGCCGTGCCCTCAGCACTTTGATTGACAGGGCAGGCATGATAACATTTACACTGCCTGGTCCTGTAAATTAAACTGCAGGGGATGCGGCAGTTGTAGAGAGCAGAGCCTCTAAGTGTAACAGCAACTCCCTTGTTGCTCCTAGAGGCTCATTTGCATATATTAAACCATCATTTTTCCCAGCAATGCAGGCACATATGAACATGAGACCAACACAGATGCCTTCAGCTGCCAAGTGCACATGTAACAGGTCAGCCAGTTTCATAGGTATAAATGATGGATCTGGACAGATTCCACAGGGCCTATAATATTGTCCATCAAGTGTTGCTGGCATTTTTGATGGTAGAAGAAATAACTGAAGGCTGTATTATTCTTGTTACAAATGTTCAAAGCCACTGACTGAATGAGCAGAGGTGATCAAAGCCTCCTGTGCTTTGTGCATTGTACATTGTGATATCATCATGTGTAATTTGTACATAGAAGGCTGCATTGTGTTTCGGACAAAATCCATAACGACAGCTTTCCGAAGAGTGTAATGTCAAATTTATTGTTGCTTCATCTGTAAAATGAATTACCTGGTGCCACAAAGTATAAAACAAGCAACCAGGGAGTATCTTGATGACTGTAACTATTAAAATAAAATTGCAGTGAGGCTCTTGAAGCCCAGGATATGTGGTCAAATGGTCCCAGTGCAATGCTATTTAAAGAACAATCCATTGCAAGTAAAAAAATAAATAAATAAAAAAAAGAAGAAAGGCTTAATACAGGGTCTGCAAAATTCCTATTGTATGTTTTTCTTTATGGCAGATTGCAGAGTCATTTTATTGAAAAACATTGTGATTTCACAATACTTTTACCTGTCAATATTATTAAATATTAAACTCTGTGTCTTCTATGCCTTCACGAAATTGAAAAAAAAGGAAATTATTAACTAGACATGCTTCTATTTAAAGAAGATTTGGGCCAACCACTCTAATATTTCATTAAATTCATATTGGTAGTAATCCAGTTAATGGTACATCCAAAATTATAATAGAGGAGCAATGGTTAGCTATTTTCTGCATACTCTGGTACTGATTACTTTACGTGAACCAAGATGAAATGCAGTTCCTGAACAGTGGGAATGACACTGTGGAGAAATCCTGTGCGTTACCTAGCATTATGGTATTTCTTTCCATTGATCAGTAGGGGTCTGAAAAGTCAAATCCCACACTGTAGATCATTGTAGTGGTATCACATCCCAAGAATGTCCCATCACAACTAATGGAGCATTTAAGACCAAAAGGGGGCTTTCTGGAGTGTATGCCCAGCCTTAGTGACTCAAGATGAATCTTCTGGACCCCCTGTCACTACCTGCATATATGCATGCTGTACACAGTTTACATGTCATTCAGTCATATTTCATCAAGTTACCATGTACTCAGTTTCATGTCATGTCTATACAAGTGTGGCTATGTCTGGTACTACAACCAAACATATTGAGTATATGGGACTGAGGTCATGATGATTGCTGGGGCTCCTGGGACTAAAATGTAAGAAATTATCTTTGAATATAATCTGTATGGAACTGTTCTTGATGCTGGTTACATTTTTGTGACAAATTAAAGTAATATACGATTTTTGATGCAGTTTGTGTCTGCTTTGAAAGGGCTACCTACTTTCATATGATCTGTTTTTTAAAGACACCTTGGAAATCTTCCTGGAGCACTGCCAGACTCTATTGACTATAATGGGACACAACAGGGATCCAACCTGTTCCTGGCATTAGTGCCAAGATTCAGCTGAACAAATACCACTGTGAGGAATGTCTTTTGTCCAGCTGAATCCCAACACTAATGCCAGAAACAGTCAATGGGCACTGGCAGGGAAAGGTAGTATCCGGCTATGCTATCACTGGCAGGCTGTTCCTCTGCAGGACAATGTAAGTGCTAGTGTAAAGCTAGCCTTAGTCTATGTTTTGAAGAAAAAAAAACAGCAATTTCAAAAAGTAGCAAACCTAAAGATGAGCTAATTCTCACACACTTCAATTCTATCCAGTAGACCGTGTGCAGTAGATGGAAACATTCACCACAAGCATTTTACAAAGCTTTACATGTGTGTGACCTATTCTCTTCCATAATGGAAAATATGAGAAGCTTTGTAAAACTTATGTTGGATCATGAAGCTACATGGGCATAATAGATCTGCCATACATATGTGGACTCCAGAAGGTATATAGGTTGGAGAAATTCCATGAGCTTCCAGGAGGAAAATAGTTATTTCCATTCGTTTATGAAATAACCTACAGTAGGTCTATATATCAATTAATGACAGATAGACAACGTGCTACTGTATGTAATTTCCAGTGAAACGTTTATCATGGTAGGTTCTCTTTGACTTTACCCATCTGCATCAAGTTTTCTCCCTGTTGCAGCTACTGTACACATACAATTTATTTTAACGTCATCACACACATCTTTTCTTTTACAAATCCCTGAACTTTGTAGTAATACAAGAAATATGTCTTCTATTTTCAGATGTTTCTATCTAGTACTACTACTGCATAACACCCATACCCATGTAATCATCAATAGCCCCTCAAGTTCCCCCCTGCTGACATTCCATATTGTCCTGTTCCTTACATTATTGAGCTCTGTCACAATTGTTTGAAGTCTCCAGAATCTACTTTATAATTCATTGCTTACAAGAATTTTCTTCTAATAGATACAGAGAGGCAAGAGTCAATGCAGAATTTTTCCACTGGCTATATATTAAAATATTTCTACACATAGAACATATATCATTTACTGAGCACTTTGATGTGTTCAAGGGTCAATAACTACCCATATCAACCAGAATATTTCTTACAGTTCTGTAAAACAGTGCTAAAAGTGAACCCACCTTATTTGACATGGCGTATAAGATGGACAGTGCAGCTGTTTGATAGGTGTCTCCTTTGGCAAATGCAGCTTTTCTTACCAGACACAACCAAAGAGATATCATATGGCTGTGCTCTTATGTTATTTCTGAAACATATACTGTCTAATAACACTCCATAAAACCTAAAATGTGATCCTTAGAGTAAAACAGAGGAAAGATGTCTGTAATACATGATAGGGCACATTAATTTGATAGATGGAGGTTTCACGTGAACCTTCCTCAAGATGACGACCTCTGTCCTCAAGATGATGACATCTTTAATGTTCCTGCAGTTAATATTCATACAGCCGTCTAGTATCATCTGACAACACCACAAAACATTACAGAAGTGATGACATTTCCACCACTTTTCTGCCATGATGGAATTTATAACATTTTTTTTTTACACTGGACTTTTTTCAGTAGTGTATCAATATTCGAGATTATACCCCATTGCTTTTTATCTACATGTAAGAACTTTCCACTAAGTAGGCCTGAAGCAGCCTGAAGACTCATTCTCTAGGACAAGGACTGTCCCCTGTTTTATCATAAATCGGTCTGCATAGACCTCTAGTTGGTGTTCACTTGAGCAGAAAGTTGCCAAGCTTCTTTTTCCATCTTTTTGCTATAGTACCTTTCTGATGTGGCCCTGGCTGGCACCTAATTCAGGCTGGCTGGACCATCAGCTCTCACATTGGACATGTGCTTACTTCACTGTGCCAGACTACACCATTCTGGGTTTTGTGACTAACTCCTGCCTATGTGGGGAGAGTGACAACACCTCCACCTTTATTCTGGTGGGTGTAAATACTGCCTATAAACTTGTTCTGGCTTGTAAAATACAGTAAATGCATATACCACACAAAAATACCTGAACCCCTTTTTACAGTTTTATACTGTACCGTTGTACTTCAGTGCAATGCTGCACTCTACACTAAAGAGCTTGAAAGGTGGTTGGATACTGTTCTACAAGTCCTCAAAGTATCATACACAACTTTTCTGGGCAGTTAGGGCACATTTATTTCAGGTCGAATTTATTCGTACCGGAATCAAATCTGTTGACTTATTGTTGTGAACTGGACCTGAAGCAAATATCAAGAAATGTAATTACTACCCTACTTTTGAATTAAGGCTATTGATGTAGGGGGTTTGCTTAGAATATTACAGAAGGTTTAGATATATTCCTATCAATAGCCCTCAGCGTTACAAACAACTTTCTCATGGTTGGAACAAACTAGGTTGTTGAGATTATCTGGCAAATACATCTGTATCAAATGTGCAGAAAACGAAGGAAGATTTACTGCTTTCTTACATTTGATGCAAACATTAACTGATGTAATAAGAATTTTTTGATGCGCTGTAAGGCACACATTTCCTGAGTTAGAAACATAGCCTTCATTGTACTTGCTGGGAAAATCCATAACTGTTCTGCATTCTATAATCTCTACGTTAGACAGAAACCATTCATAACACCAAATCTGACTGAAACCACAGAAGCTGTAAATGGTTGTATCCTCTTGACGATTCCATTTCCACATACTATGAAAGTCATATTCATTTTCTCGTTAGATTTATTTTTTTTAAAAACATGGTCGATTTGGTATAATTTTCCATTCATTTTATATTGCAAGGTCTGCCACTTTTTACCTATCAATCAGTTGTGAGCCTATGGTTTTATCACTGGTACCATCCACATTTGTAGAGGCAACCGCTATGTGTAGATGTCTAAGTTTTAATAAGTATTTCACATTTTTCTTAAATGTACTTCACAGATCTGACTTTCAACACTTTGTAATCTGACTATTACTTTATAGGTATGTAGAAAAGTATTTTGTATCAATTTAGCTCTTGTAAATCATAATAAGTGCTTTTACACATATACAGAAGGATTGATAGTATCTGAGTCCTTTGTGCTCTTATGTGTCTGCCAAGCATTTTTGGCAGGTCTTGGGTTTCTATTTTCCATGAAATTAAAGGAAAACACCTCTGAAAAAAGTCAACAGTCATAAAGGTTTTAAATATATTTTACCTGCTCATTCTGAAGGCTTTGTATTCAGTCTTCTTAGAATCCAAATATTCCTGTTTAACAGCTAGCTTCTCCACCGTAGTCAATAAGTGTCAAACTGCTTCCCGTATTTTCTTCTCATTGTCTACCCAAAGCAACTTTTACTATTAGCCCCAATCCCCCCTTTATCTGCAGCAATCATATGGATGATGTATGTGACTGAATGTTGGGGGCATTTTCTGCTCATAGCCAGCTTTTTTTTTAAATATTCCTACACAGCCTCTTTAGGTTTTGAGCTAAGTAACTGTCAAATTACAGATAAAGGGTGCATTCACGCAACCATAGGATGGCTGTGACCACTGATCAGCTAAACAGGGGCATCGGCATCGATGTGCAGATCCATTGATTTCAATAGGCCTGCAATACGCAAGATGCAGCAAAAGATAAGACTTTTGCGGCATGGAGGCATGGATGGGAACCACCCAGAAGACCTTCCATAAATGTAGACATAGACTGCTGTATGAGCACACAGCAGGGCTCAGAGGGGAATGAGAGCCATTTGGCTTTTGGAGCATGGATTATGCTGGAATGATTTTTGGGGACTACATCACATTTGCAGAGTCTCTGAGGTACCTATATAGCTTAATCCCGAATAAGTGATCCCATTCTGGAAATTATACTCTTGAAGGTATTTAACAACACTTTGAATGAACATTTTGATACCACAGGTATTTAGCAGAAATTAATGAACAGGGGACAATGCAAAATGAAAATTTAGTTTAAAAGTTTTCCACAGATACTGTAAGTCATTTCAGTGTCTGGTATGTTGTATGAAGCTTGTGTTATCTGAGACACATCACACACATTAAAATGTTGAAAATGCCATAAATGTGGACGTTAACTGCTGTTTGGGTTCGCGGAAGGGTTCAGTAAGTCCCCTGGCCTGATAGGGCAAGCATAATCCCTGTGTTTGCCTGATCATATGTATGGCATGAGGCAGGAACTCTCTGTTCGTCGCACAGTACATGTACAGTGGATGTCAGAAAGGGGTTAATACAGGCTGGCATCTCCCCTTACTGTGTAACAGGATGCCACTCTGGCATGGTAACGGTTATATAGATGATGGTTATCCTCCTACGGTATGTCATTCCAAGCTCTGTCTGCTGTGTATAGGAGTCGCATAATCCAGTCTCAGATATTCTTGATGGGGGAGAAATTTGTTGATCTAGCTGACCAGGGATGCTGCTGGATATCCTGAAGAGCATGTTGTATAGTGCAGGCAGTGTGCTGGCAAGTGTGTTGAGCACCATGTTTTTTAAGTTAAAAAAAGGCAGTAAGACTGGACAAACCGAAGGATGGTCAATGTTGGGAATCGGAACAGCAATTGTAGCTAATGGCACCACACATCATGACACCTGGTGTGGGTCCTGTGTATCTCAATACTATGCATGATTGTAGTATCTGCTCTCCAGCCCTCCTGTGAACTCCTGTAATACTGCCATCAATATCAGACAGTAGTGTTCAGCAATGAAAGCAGATTCTGCCTTGGTAAAAATGATGGCCACATTACAGGAGGGCTGAAGAGTGCCTACTCCCATCATGGATAATGTAGAGACAAACAGGACCAACCCAGTATTAATGTGATCCTACCTCAATATATACCCTGCCGTAGAACCCAAAATAAAGGGTGCATCATCTTAGTTGTACAATCATTGACCAAGCACCACTAATAGTTTATATATTGTCAATCATATTAAATCACATTAAGTTTTCAAGGTCTTCTTTACTCATTTTTCGGTAGTTGTGTGTTGCTGAGTTTCATTTCGTCTCAGAACATCTACCTGCTGTACTATTCCAGTGCTGGTAAGCAGAAACTACTTTTAGCATGCTGAGATTATTGGATGGTCTCCACTGCCCATGTACAGTGCACTGGACACATTACGTGGATGTTCTGAGTAGGGAATCCAAAAAATGCTAGGGGGAATCATAAAAAGAACACTTTTAAATGATTATAATGGAAAAAAAATTGCTATGTTTTGCATGATCTGACAAAAATGCATTATTTAATTGTGGGACGACCCATTTAAAACCACATAATGGTGTTGAATTCATTAAACAAAAGGAATCATGAAGCCAATGGCAGCTGCTAAATAAAGCTTTTGAACTGACACACTGTGCTGTAGTCATTCATTCCTCTTCAGCGTACATTGATTTTTACTAAATTAGGAAATGTATAGACTGGACGCTACATGCAGCTTGTAAATAGTGGTTCTAATTATTTAGCATTTTTTTTAAACTAGAAAGTACGGTATGAGTTAGATGCTAACGCATACATGCAATAGAAATGTGGTCGCTTGAATGCTATTAAAGTCATCATATTTACAACAAAGCACTTTGTACTATTCCAGAAGTGAGCCATATTTCTCTACGCTAATGGTACCATCTGGAGATCATTGAACCAGTTGGATTTTCCTCGCCAAAATAATGCCGAGGGTACTTTTCTGTGATGTTTTTCTTTATGTTAAGTTTTTACATTCTTATAGCCATGCACCATGTTTCCTAACTCAAACCAATCCAGCTGAGCCTGGTTCACGTTCTTCATACTTCTCTCGTTAAGTTCAGATGCTTCTAATTATTTGTTTCTTAGCTGCCTGTTAAATCACAGTGCAAATACCAAATGACGTCTGGCCTTAGGGTCCACTCGGAAGCATAACAAACAAATCATTGTCTGCCCTATGGATTTGAATGGTTGATGCTGTGAATATTGCCCTAGGAGCACTTTGGTCTGCAGTGTGAAATACAGTATTTACATTTATTATAGTAAAAATGCTTAAGTGATTGCTTTTACTTCCTTCTTTTAATTTTACATGGCATTCCCATAATTCATTGTAGGAAACTTTATTAATGTGCCTTGTCCTGAATTAACAGAAGAAAGAGGAGATACAATGCCAAACTGTAACACTTTGTTGAAGGTCTACAAATATAATGTATGCGTCTAAACTGTATAAGAAAACGAGAAGGCACTTACATTAGTACCGGGATTTTATCTTGTCACCTTTAACTTTAAACAGGTTTTCCACCATTCACTTGGATCATCTATCCTCCATAGGCTTGAGCATAGATCTGAAGTTAATTAATTCAAAAACTTGATTGTTAATGCTGTTTCTGTACAACATTAAAATGTATTGGCTCCGTGTAGGCACACTTTGTCTCAGCCAAAGTTGCGTGAGACTTACTGCTTTGGTACTGGCTGGTACCTTGGTACCAAAGCCCACTTTCAATTCCTATTTTAAAAGGTTTTTAAATACGTAGATAGGAATACAGTAGTAGTTCACTGAAGTCTTGCACCAAGACGAAGTTTGGCAAGACAGAGCCAATACATTTTAATGCTGTACGGAACCCACTTCAAAGTTAAGGCCTATATTCTGTTTCTTGGCATCTGGTTTACCTTTTTAGCTGATTTGCCCGAAAACCCTTTTTTCTCCTCACCGCACAACCGGAATGAAGGAGAGTTGAGATGATGCCACGGTCATGCATGCACAATATTACTGCATTCAAAGGGCCTTATTTATCAACACTGTCTATCAGGAAAACTGTCTTAGTTGCCCAAAGCGACCAATCACAGCTCACCTTTCATTTCTTAAAGTGTTCTGAAAAATGAAAGGTGAGCTCTGATTGATTGCTACAGGAAACTAAAACAGTTTTCCTGTTAAATTTGATAAATGAAGCCTAAAGTCTATACAACTGATGGAGACAGCCGAGTACAACAAGTGGCTGTTTCAGTCAACTCTATACATATTGGAGAACATTTATCAAAACTGGCTTAGTTGTCCATAGTAGCCAATCAGATTCCACCTTTCATCCTTTGTGGCAAAACACATGGCAAGTAGCAAGGCTCAACTGTCACTCCATTCAAACTCCTCTTCACTGAAGTTGTGCAGAGAGTAATAAGTTGGGTTCAGCACCCCTATTCTAGTAAGTCAGTAGAGGGGATCAGTGATAAATAATAACTGTGAAGAAACCTCCTTAAAAGTTTAGGCCTTTTTTTCTGTTTCTTGCCATCTGTTTTTCACTTTTACCTTATTTTTTACTACTTGTAAATTAAACAATTTGTGCAATAGGCACACAAATGCTGTAAATCACTAATACTGTAAATGTGCAAATGTTACAGTACATATTAACATTACATATACTAACTCCTAAATGACCAGACAGGTTTTGTGATATAACACACATGCTGGTTTAACAGTGACTATGGTGGCAGTTTTGGTCGGCAGGGGCACTTTTAGTTTGTTTTATATTTTTTTATTTGTATTTTATTATATATTTTTTAATGTTTTAATTTATTTTTGGCACATATGTCCCTCAAGAGCTCATTAAAAGACCTCTGGGGAGCACTGACCATTATTGTGTCTTGTGCATGAGACTACTGGAGAGGTGTAACAAAAGTGCATCTTATACCATGATCTTATGCCAAAGCACTGTACAGTTAAATAGAAGAACTCGTAATGTAGAAAATTCTGAGGTGGTCCCAGGCACTGACACAATAATGGTCCCCAGAAACCCAGCAGAAGACAACCCCATTTGGAGCTGACTTTAAAGTCAATAACTTGCCACTATAGTCTATTCCTTATGGGTTAATTTATACATAACCTATTTGGCCTTATTGATGATATGTTCCATGTGTGGAATGATGACAACAAAACATATGATGCGATTAAAAGTGGACATGTTCTGTAAAAATGGAGGGTTGCCCCTCAGAAACATTTCCTATATTGGATGTCATATATTTTACTGTGATTTATTCTGGTGCAATCTTCACACAGTGGCTTATTGCCACACTAATGATTCTTTGGGCCTATTAAGGCTTTAAAGTGATTTTAAAGTGAAACTATCTATCTATCTATCTATCTATCTATCTATCATCTATCTATTTCTGTCCGTCTTCCTCTATCTACAGTATCTTTCTGTCTATCTACAGTATGTTAGTATACTGTTTGAAAACTACCTGGTTTTCTAGTGATGTCTAAGTCTTTAAAGCAATCTCAGAATGATTAGATTTTATTCATTTCTTTTGGAGAGGAAGTTGGGGGGAAAAACTGCAATTCTGCCAATTTTTGTGCCATTTTCCAGTGATTGTTCAGTACAAATACGTAACACATTAACTGTATGTTTTATTATACAATTACAGCAGTATATATACTTTTATGTTTAGTACTTTTGCTGAACAAACGCATGAATTTTGGATTTTTTTTATTTTTTAACTTATACTTTTCTCCATCAGCATAGCAGTATGGGGGCTTGCTTTTGTGAGATGGCTTGCCTTATTAAGCACCATTTTGAGGTGCATATAATTTATTGCTTAGTTTTTATAATTTTTTTAGGTGTAAGATTAGAAAAAACATTAATTTCACAACTTTTTTGCACCTTTTTTTAACAATATGCAGTTTAAATAATGTGTATATTTTTCTACAGGTTATTATAATTGTTGCAGCGTAATCTACTTAATTTATATTTTTACATTTTTTAATATTTATTTTCAAATAAATATAGTTGATTTTATTAAACTTTATTAAAGTGTAACTGCTGTTTCACTACCAAAAATGAAATTCCTAAAATATGTGATGCTGAAGGGCAGATATTCATGAAGCTTTATTTTTCAGTTAATTTTACCTTTACCTTTAAATTTACTGTATGTATTCAGCTCTTAGTTATCCTATTTCTCTGTTCCTCTATTTTCAGCATCTTCCTAAAATAACCACTGCTGCTCTTCCTGTGATGATGTTTGCCCTGTCCTTGAGGCCATCCTGTATTTCCCTCACTTCACATAAGCCTTTGCTCTCCTCACATGAACTAGCAGGGCCAATCAGAATGCAGACAACCTCCCCCCCGCTACCCCAGAGCACTGTGTATGCTCTCACATACAGATAACCAGAGGCAAGTCCTGCATTGCGTGAAATCAGTAAGAAATCAGTAAGCATTTGTTTTACCCTCTTAATAGTGACTTGTCCCTCATTATCTTCCACACTGACAGGGAGGAGGGGGGGCTGCTTTAGCTGCTCATGTCTCTGGTTTGGTACCAGCTAGAAATATGGGTTTTGTATCATCTGTATTGTCTAAAAGCTGACATTTCAGGCTTTAAGACAATACCAAAATGACATAAATCTGTTCAGTACAAGGGGAGATATCACTCATAGAAATCGGGATGCTGTGAATGAAGCTGAAAGTGAAAGCATAAGCAGATTTTACTCACAATTATTCCTGACTCAATTTCTAACAGTGTTTTCTACTCTTAGAACTCTCATTTTAGGAGATATCAGCCTGTAAAGCAATGCTCCCCCTCCACTTTCTGCCTCAGCCCAGCTCCAGGCACTCAGGGCTGAGCTCCTCCCCCAGAGCTGATCCCTCTCTAAACAAGAGATGACCTGCACATGGCAACAGTCTGAGAAGAGAGCAGCTGAATAGGAAAGTAGCATGCATCTGTGGGGTTATTAGCAGGTAAAACTGAAAATGATCAAATTTTAAAGCACAAAAGCACTTATACAGCAGGGTGTACTATACCATTAGGTGATAAAAAATGAAACAGCAGTTACACTTTAACTTTATTTAAAGAGGTTATCCAATCTCCTAAAATGGCTCCAAGCATGCTTAAATCATCAATACAAGCCACTTACTAATGTACTTGTGTTAGACAAACTGCCTCCTTTCCTATGTTTCCTCCACCCTTTTACAGACTGTTCATCATCAGGAGTGGCCCCACTTGAGCACATTAGGAAAGAGCTGTCCTCTGTGTGGCTGGAATCATGGAAGCATGAAAGCACACTAGCTACTATCCTGGCCACCTCATATCAGCACTTGTAGTCTATGTAGAACAGCTCTGGGGCATGCACAGTAGTCCGCTATTAATGGGCAACTCCTAACAGTGCATAGACAGACAGCATTTGAGTTTTGATTGCGAGGTGAAAGAGCGGATGGGGTTAGTGAGGATGGGGCTGGGGAGAATTACTCCAGTAGCAGCATCAGAAGCATGCAGGTGTTAAGTCCCTGCCTTATATCCATCAGGGAGTTCAGGGCTGCAGAGAGGACAACCCCTTTAACTATGTGTAACTTTAGTATTATCCCATTAGGGAACTGGAAGCTACATTCCTTTAATCACTGACATTATGCTTTGGAGTACTTAGAATTATCTGTGTGTATAAAACAAAGAAGCAAACTGGAATGGCCTGATAGGAAGATGCCCATACCAGACCTGGGGTCACAGTCAAGACTCAGGCTGCTGTAGAAAGCATGAGCCTCTCAGGGGAAACCATTTCACGCCTTAATGGAAAGTTGTACATCCATTGTGAAGTGAAAAGTCAGTGTAGAGATGGGAAGGGGTTAAATTTTAAAAGAAATCCACAATTTTTGATAGGGGTAGGATACATGTGATCAAAGCTTCATTCAAATCAAGCAGCATATGAACTATTTTATTTAAACACTGCAGTCATAATATAGCCTCCACCCAGTTTTAATATTAGTCTATAAAAAATTTGGACAATGCTCATGCCAAAATTTAGTTTTATTTTAAATTCCAATAGCAATCTGTACAGCCTCTTAAAATTTTAAGCAATTGACTTGGATGAATATTTTAGTAAATGACATGTAACTTACACTACATTTATTGCATAAGTTCAAAATCATTAACACTAAATCATATTTTTTGAGTGAGAAACAAAAAGGTTGTTTTTTTTTTTGTTTTTTTTTACAAGAAGCACAGATTAGAAAGCCTGTGATTTGCCAGATCTTAAAATAGGTGTTTAAGATTGAAAGAATATATTAAATATATTTGCTCATAGCATTTATTTTATAATGAATAGTTAACTAGAAATATTTTATATATTGCTGTACATCTCTTGCAGACTAATAGCACAGTGAAACATTATGATTAGAGATGAGCGAGCATGCTCGTCCGAGCTTAGTGCTCGTTCGAGCATTAGGGTACTCGTAAGTGCTCGATGCTCGGACGAACATCTCGCCATGCTCGAAGAAATGGCATCTCCCGCATTTTGAATTTTTGGCGCCTATAACTAAGCCAATCACTAGCCAGGAGACTCTGCGGTACCCCCAGCATCACTTGGGGCCTTACATGTCGATAGCAGGGGTAGGCTGGCCAGATCAGGTGACCCTGGAATATACTAGTGACGTCCAGCGGTACTCGGCTCAGAGGCTGTCTGGATGTCGTTAGGGACAGATCTGCTGCGTTTCAGGGAGAGTGTTAGGGCCTGGATTTAGTTCTCTGTTAGGCAGGAGTGATCTCAAAAGAACCCAACAGCCCTTCTAACAGCTACAAGACACTTTTTTTTTGTCTCCTGGCTGGGATGACTGGCACTAGTAGTGCAGCTATCGCCATATTTGCAGCAGTTTGCAGGGAGACTGCAAATAGTTTTTTTTTGCTCTCAGTGATATAGAAAAATCTGAGTGCTACATTTTTCTGGGTTGCAGTGAAAATAGCCACAGTCAGCAGGGGCTGAGTTTGCTCTCTGATATATTCTGCACGTCACGTTAAAAAAAAACACACAAAAAAAAACTTTGTTTTTTAGTTGTTTTATCTCAGTGATACAAATCCATTTCATACAGCTGTGTGGAACCATTCTGTGTGTCACAGTTCAGCTGTCCAGTCACCACAAACCACAATCCGTATTTTCTGTCCAGGTGACCCATACTGTACATCACGTAATTAAAAAAGCTCTTTTGCTCTCACTGATACAGCTACATTAGAAAAATCTGAGTGCGACATTTTTCCGGGGTGCAGTGAAAGTAGCCACAGTCAGCAGGGGCTGAGTTTGCTCTCTGATATATTCTGCACGTCACGTTAAAAAAAACACAAAAAAAACCTCTTTTTTTTGTTGTTTTATCTCAGTGATACAAATCCATTTCATACAGCTGTGTGGAACCATTCTGTGTGTCACAGTTCAGCTGTCCACTCACCACAAACCACAATCCGTATTTTCTGTCCAGGTGACCCATACTGTACGTCACGTAATTAAAAAAGGTCTTTTGCTCTCACTGATACAGCTACATTAGAAAAATCTGAGTGCAACATTTTTCCGGGGTGCAGTGAAAATAGCCACAGTCAGCAGGGGCTGAGTTTGCTCTCTGATATATTCTGCATGTCACATTAAAAAAAAACACACAAAAAAAACTTTTTTTTTTTGTTTTATCTCAGTGATACAAATCCATTTCATACAGCTGTGTGGAACCATTCTGTGTGTCACAGTTCAGCTGTCCACTCACCACAAACCACAATCCGTATTTTCTGTCCAGGTGACCCATACTGTACGTCACGCAATTAAACAAGGTCTTTTGCTCTCACTGATACAGCTACATTAGAAAAATCTGAGTGCGACATTTTTCCGGGGTGCAGTGAAAATAGCCACAGTCAGCAAGGGCTGAGTTTGCTCTCTGATATATTCTGCATGTCACGTTAAAAAAAACACAAAAAAAAACTCTTTTTTTTGTTGTTTTACCTCAGTGATACAAATCCATTTCATACAGCTGTGTAAAACCATTCTGTGTGTCACAGTTCAGCTGTCCAGTCATCACAAACCACAATCCGTATTTTCTGTCCAGGTGACCCATACTGTACGTCACGCAATTAAACAAGGTCTTTTGCTCTCACTGATACAGCTACATTAGAAAAATCTGAGTGCGACATTTTTCCGGGGTGCAGTGAAAATAGCCACAGTCAGCAGGGGCTGAGTTTGCTCTCTGATAGTTTCTGCACGTCACGTTAAAAAAAAAACACACAAAAAAAAACTTTTTTTTTGTTGTTTTATCTCAGTGATACAAATCCATTTCATACAGCTGTGTGGAACCATTCTGTGTGTCACAGTTCAGCTGTCCAGTCACCACAAACCACAATCCGTATTTTCTGTCCAGGTGACCCATACTGTACGTCACGTAATTAAAAAAGGTCTTTTGCTCTCACTGATACAGCTACATTAGACAAATCTGAGTGCGACATTTGTCTGGGTTGCACTTAAGCAGACCAAGTCTGCCTAATCTAATAGTTTCAGTGTAATTGCTCCATACTGCACGGTACGTGATAAAATACGTAATTTTGCACTTTTGAACTTATCCACCTATATATTAACTTGTTCAGATTGAACAAGTTTGCAGGTTTCAGTACAGCAGGCCCATTTTTTTTTGGTACATATAATACACTTATATACAGAAAATGTTGAACCCCAGGGCTAAGGGTCGAGGACGAGGGCGTGGGCATTCAATTACTGCAGGGGGCAGAGGCCGTGGTCCTGTGCAGGGTGAGACAGTACCTGCTGATGAGGGAGCAGGGGAACGCCGCAGAGCTACACTCCCTAGCTTCATGTCTCAACTTACAGGGACACGTGGTAGAGCACTGTTGAAACCACAACAGTGCAAACAGGTGATGTCGTGGATTGCGGACAATGCTTTAAGTAATTTGTCCACCAGTCAGTCTTCCATGCAGTCCACCCACGTTACCCAAGGGAGCACTCCTCTGGCTCCTCCACCTCAACCTCCTTCCCCCCAGTCTGCCCCCTCCCAGGAAAATTTGGAATGCGATCCGGCATACTCTGAGGAACTGTTTTCTGGACCCTTCCCAGAGTAACACACCACTTCTCAGGTTGCTGCTGACCTCTTTCCCGATTCCCAAGTTTTCCAACTGTCGCAGTCTGAGGGTGATGACATTGTTGACTTAGTGGAAGAAGTGTGTAAAGAAGTGTCGGACGATGAGGAGACACAGTTGTCAGACAGTGGTGAAGTTGTTGTCAGGGCAGGAAGTCCGAGGGGGGAGCAGACTGAGGAATCGGAGGATGACGAGGTGACTGACCCAAGCTGGGTTGATAAGCCGAGTGAAGACAGTGCTTCTGATGCGGAGGCGAGTGCTGCACCAGAACAGGTTGGAAGAGGCAGTGGTGTGGCCAGAGGGAGAAGCAGGGCCACAGCTGGTGCATCATCAGCAACTGTTTCACGTAGTGAAGTTCCCGTGGTGAGGCCTAGATGTTCGCAAGTCTGGAGGTTCTTTAAAGAAATTGAGGATGACCGACGGACTGTGGTGTGCAACTTGTTCCACACCAGGATCAGCAGGGGTGCCACCACTAGTAGCCTAACCACCACCAGCATGCGCAGGCATATGAGTGCTAAACACCCCACTCAATGGAACCAAGGCCGTTCACCACCTCCCCAAGGCGGGTCACACCACTGCTCCTTCCCGTGTGTCACTCGCTGCCTCTGCTAGTCAACCCCCTGCCCAGGACCCCGGCACGAGCGCCTCCCGCCGGTAAACCACACCTTCGCCTCCACGATCCTCCACAACCTCCACCAATGTGTCCCTGCGCAGCGTTCAGCTGTCTTTACAGCTGACGCTGGAGCGCAAGAGGAAATACCGTTCCACCCACCCACATGCCCAAGCCCTCAACGTCCACATCTCCAAATTGCTGAGCCTGGAGATGCTGCCCTATAGGCTGGTAGAGACCAAGGACTTTCGCAACCTCATGACGTTGGCTGCCCCTCGGTATTCGGTCCCCAGCCGCCACTATTCTTCCTGATGTGCCGTCCCATCCCTACACCAGCACGTGTCACAGAACATCATCCGTGCCCTGACCAATGCTGTTTCTGAGAAGGTCCAACTAACCACGGCACGTGGACAAGTGCTGCCGGGCAGGGACACTATATATCACTGACGGCACATTGGGTTAACTTGGTGGAGGCTGGGATCGAGACTGACCCTGGGGCCGCTCATATACTGCCCACACCGAGGATTGCGGGGCCTACCTCGGTCACGGTCTCTCAGACGTACTATGCCTCCTTCTCCGACCCCTCCTCCTCCTCCACCTCCTCCTCCGAATTACCATCCGTGGGCACGGTGCCTTCAGTCGGTAGCTCTAGGCGCAGCAGCAGTGCCATGGCTAAGCGCCAGGAGGCGGTGCTCAAACTGCTGAGCTTAGGTGACAAAAGGCACACCGCCCAAGAGCTGTTACAGGGCATCACGGCGCAGACCGATCTGTGGCTGGCACCGCTGAACCTCAAGCCAGGCATGGTTGTGTGTGACAACGGGTGTAACCTGGTGGCGGCTCTGCAACTCGGCAGACTGACACATGTGCCATGCCTGGCCCACGTGTTCAATCTCATAGTTCAGCGGTTCCTCAAGACATACCCCAATCTGTCTTATTTGCTCACCAAGGTGCGCCGCATATGTGTGCATTTCCGCAAGTCGACCACAGATGCTGCCACTCTCAGGGCAGCGCAGCACCGCCTACAACTGCCTGCTCACCGACTGTTGTGCGACGTGCCCACAAGATGGAATTCGACATTAAACATGTTATCCAGAGTTTACCAGCAGCGCAGAGCGATTGTAGACTGCCAGATATCAACTTCCACCAGAACTGGTAGTCAGGTCAGTCAGATTCCTCAAGTCTACAATGAGGAGTGGATGTGGATGTCTGACATCTGCCAGGTGTTGACCAATTTTGAGGAGTCAACACAGATGGTTAGCGGCGATGCCACCCTTATCAGCCTCACCATCCCGCTGCTTTGCCTGTTGAAAAACTCACTGCTCAGCATGAAGTCGGAAGCTTTGCACTTGTCATAAGAGACGGTGGAGGAAGATACGTCGCTAATAGTCAGAGCACCCTCCGGTCTGTTTCTCAGCGCGTATCGTAGGAGGGGGATAAGGATGAGGAGGAAGAGGAGGATAATGTCGGCGAGACAGAAGAGGGTACCAATGCTCAGTCCTTCTTAACTCTTGAGCGTGTATGGGCTGAAGAGGAGGAAATGGAGAGTCAGGCCAGTGAGGAGAGGGAATTCTTGCATGTTGGGACTCTGGCGCACATGGCAGACTTCATGTTAGGCTGCCTATCCCGTGACCCTCACGTTAGAAGAATTTTTTCAAACACCGATTACTGGACCCACGGTACAAGCAGAACCTTTCCACTCTCATCCCTGAAGAGGAAAGGAGTATGAGAGTGAATCAATATCAACAGGCCCTGGTGCACAAGCTGAAACAATCCTTCCCATCTGACGCCGCTAGCGGCAGAGGGCGTGGTTCTGTGGGCCAAGTAGCAGGGGAGAGGAGGCGAGCAGGCAGCTTGTCCAGCACTGGCATGGGAAACGCTCTCCAAGGCCTTTGCCAGTTTTATGTCACCACAACAAGACACTGTCATCTGTCCCCAGTCTAGGCAGAGTAGGGGTGAGCTTTACAGAAAGATGGTGAGGGACTACCTAGCTGACCATACCAACGTCCATAGCGATCACTCTGCTCCACACAACTACTGGGTTTCAAAGCTGGACACGTGGCCTGAACTGGCACTGTACGCCTTGGAGGTGCTGGCTTGCCCTGCCGCTAGCGTGTTGTCAGAGCGGGTATTCAGTGCAGCTTGTGGCGTCATCACCGATAAGCGTACACGCCTGTCAACTCACAGCGCTGACAGGCTGACGCTTATTAAAATGAACAAAGCCTGGATTTCACCGGAATTCAAATCTCCTCCGGGGGAAAGCAGCTAAAGATTAACATTACTTATGTATCAGATTCCTCTTCTCTACTCCTCCTACTCCTCCTCCTCCTTGTTGTCTTTGCTTAACGCTTACCCAAAACGCAATATTTTAGAGGTCCAATTGGCACTCTTTTACGACAATTTTTCCGGAGGGCCCCCTACAGGCCCTCTCTCCAAACAATTTTTCCGGAGGGCCCCCTACAGGCCCTCTCTCCAAACAATTTTTGCGGAGGGCCACCTACAGGCCCTCTCTCTAAACAATTTTTCCAGAGGTCCACCTACAGGCCCTCTCTCCAAACTATTTTTACAGAGGTCCACCTACAGGCCCTCTCTCCAAACAATTTTTCCGGAAGGCCACCTACAGGCCCTCTCTCTAAACAATTTTTCCGGAGGGCCCCCTAGAGGCCCTCTCTCCAAACAATTTTTCCGCAGTGTCAACTACAGACAGGGTAAAACAATGTTTCAAGAGCGTCAAACAGACAGTCCAAAACAATTTTTCAGGAGGCGCAAGTACCGACATCTAAAAAAAATTTTTTTTGCTGAGGGTCGACTTTATGTACTCCGAAAAGAAAAAATTTTTTGGAGGCTCAACAAAAGCCATTTCACTGCATTCTCAGTCGGACAAAGTCATTGGTGGTGTAACCGCCATGCTGTGTCAGGCAAAATTTTTGGGTGCTTCACCAGCTACCGCATACTAACTCAGTCACTCTGTTGTCACCATCCACATACAGGGCCACGAAAAATGTTTATGTGGTTCGCCTGCTACCGCAGTGTCAGTCGCTCACTCTGTTGTCACCACCATAGTGGCTTGCACTATAGCAGCCCAAGTCTGCACATTCCCCTTTTTCTCTCCAAGTGATCGATACTGCACGTCACGTAAAAAAATACGTTCTTTTGCTCTCAGTGATACAAATCCATTTCATAAAATCCTTTCTTTCTCTTTAACTGATCTATACTGAACGTCACTTTTAAAAATAAGTCTTTTTCCTTTCTTTCTCTCTCTCCAAACTATTTTTCCGGATAGGTGCCGTATACGGTATTAAACTGAGAAGAATGCATACAACACATGCCCACTTGACAAATTTCAGAGTTGACAACCGTACTCGTTGATGCTAAATTTTTAAGTTGGGGTCCTGCGTCATCATTCGAACTCCATCCAGCTGTTGTCACCACCACACACGTTAGCCAAGTGGGCACTCCTATTGCTCTTCCAGCTCAACCTCCTTCCCCCCAGCCTGCCCCCCACGTACAGGCCCTCTCTCCAAACAATTTACCCGGATAGGGGACATATTAGATTTTGAACTGATAAGAAGAACAGATTTTTTTTTGGTTCTTCTTTTAATTGGCTCCTGACCTGTGATAGGCAGAGCATGGACACATCCCCTTAGCTGCAGTAGAAATGACACTCCCCTGGCCAGAGCAAGCTCTTTTTCCTTTTCCGTGTTCGAAAAATCCATGAAATATATGGTCCCAAGATAGGGGACGTATACAACTTTAAACTGAGAAGAATCGATACCACACATGCCCCACTAGTTCCAGCTCAATGTTGACAGCCATACCAGTTGATGCCAAATTTTTGTGTGGGGGTTCCACCACTACCCGCCTAACCACCACCAGCATGCGCAGGTATACGAGTGCTAAACACTATGGAACCAAGGCCATCCGTTCCCCTCATGCGGGTCCCACCACTGCTCCTTCCCCTGTGTCAATCGCTGCCTCTGCGAGTCAACCCCCAGCCCAGGACCCCGGCACGAGCACCTCCCGCCGGAAAACCACCCCTTCGCCTCCATGATCCTCCACACTGTCCACTAATGTGTCCCTGCGCAACGTTCAGCTGTCATTACAGCAGACGTTGGAGCGCAAGCAGAAAAAAAGTTCAGCCCACCTACATGCACAAGCCCTCAATGTCCACATACAGGGCTACGCTAAATTTTTAATGTGCTCTACCTGCTACCGTCGTGTAGCTTGGTCAATGTGTAGTCTCAGCCATACAGAGCCACGCTAAATTTTTCCTGTGCTCTACCTGCTACCTGTCACGCGAGGTCGGCGTCGCGCTCCCTCTGCACGACGTCGCCAGACCTCTCCGCCCCCCTAGAGACAAGCAATAGGGAATTCAAGTGCTGGTCTTGTCAGCCAGCACTTCATGAGTTAATTCTCTGTTTGGGTTTAGCCATGTGGTGCTGATCACACCACATGGCTACTTTACATATTGTTTGGACAGCTTGCTCCGCCTCAGGTCATGTGATGCTGGCCACATCACATGATCCTGGGCGGGCTATTTTAAGATGGCAACTGCCTCACTCAGATGCCTGTGATTAGTCTTCTGAGATCAGTGCTGTGTGTTGGACCTTGCTTTTGGATTATTGGTATATTGGATTTTGGCTTTGGACTTAGACTACGCTTTTGTGATTCCCCTCGGTATTTGACGTGACCTCCTGTTCTTGACTTGGCTTGCTGACGATTCTGCTATTGTGTTTGTTTCTGTCTGTGTTCGTCTTTCCCTGTGTTCCCTTCCCTACCCTGTGCACGTACTCAGCATAGGGACCGTCTCCCTTGTTTCCCTGTCGTGACACTACCATCGTGTAGCTCGGTCAATGTGTAGTCGCAGCCATACAGGGCCACGCTAAATTTTTCTTGTGCTCTACCTGCTACCGTTGTGTAGCTCGGGCAATGTGTAGTCACAGCCATACAGGGCGACGCTAAATTTTTTATGTGCTCTACCTCCTACCGTTGTGTATCTCGGTCACTCTGACCGAGTCTGACCCTGGGGCCGCTCATGTACTGCCCACTTGGAGGATTGCGGGGCCTACCTCGGTCACGGTTTCTCAGACTTACTTAATATGCCTCTTCCTCCAACCCCTCCTCCTCCTCCTTCGAATTACCATCCGTGCTTCACCTCCTGCTACCTCAGTCTAACTCGGTCACTCTGTTGTCACCGCCATGCTGCGTCAGGCTAAATTTTTGGGTGGCTCACCTGCTACCTTATCTAACTTGGTCACTTGTTGGTGTCACCGCCATGCTGTGTCAGGCTTATGCCTGCATCGTGTGGCTGGGGATAGAAGAGCAGTGCCAGCATGGGCATGGGTGATGGACCTTCATTGCACCTAGTTGGGTGCTTCCCTAACATGTGATGGGCATGTGCCTTGCCCATCTTGGTCTGGGTCAGCACAATTGTCTTGAGGGTCACCACCAGGCTGCTGCCCAGAATTTGGCATAATGGTACGATTAGGCAGCCTCAGAGGCATCCATGCATGCTGGCCCTGCTGTTTCCTGTCCTTTTCCGTGGTGTTTCCATCATTTTCTGATGTTTCCAGGTTTTCACCCAGCCTTCCCTAGGCAGAGCCTTGGTCCCCTGCAAAAAATGCTCGAGTCTCCCATTGACTTCAATGGGGTTTGTTACTCGAAACGAGCACCCGAGCATCGGGAAAAGTTTGTCTCGAATAACGAGCACCCGAGCATTTTAGTGCTCGCTCATCTTTAATTATGATCTAAAGTGTGAAAACCCATGCGCAATAAATTCTTTCAATTACCGAATGCTGCGCTTTATACTAAAAGTAAATTTGTGTTCATGGTTATTGGTCAAGGGTTTTTTCAGCATATACTGTTAGCATTGATAATATTTGTCAATAATATACATTGGTATACCAAAACAATGTTGGTATCAGTTTCACAAGACTGGACATTTAAAGGAAAAAGAGGAGTTTTTTTTTAAATTATAACAAAGAACATTTCAGGGCAATTTTTATCAGTCTCAACACTTTTGGTTTCCCTTAAGCAGGGGTTGGCAACCCATGCCAGAGATTGCATACAGGTCATATATTATTGGCATATAGTTTTGTTGTGCCACAATACACAGTTCTACACCTTTTATACAAAAAACTTCATATGTGACATGTACAGTGCCTTGCGAAAGTATTCGGCCCCCTGGAACTTTTCAACCTTTTGCCACATTTCAGGCTTCAAACCAAAAAATATAACATTTTAAATTTTTGGTGAAGAATCAACAAGAAGTGGGTCACAATTGTGAAGTGGAATGAAATTTATTGGATCATTTAAACTTTTTTTGTAATAATAAAACTGAAAAGTTGGGCGTGCAAAATTATTTGGCACATTTACTTTCAGTCCAGAAAACTCACTCCAGAAGTTCATTGAGGATCTCTGAATGATCCAATGTTGTCCTAAATGACATATGAAGATAAATAGAATCCACCTGTGTGTAATCAAGTCTCCGTATAAATGCACCTGCTCTTTGATAGTCTCAGGGTTCTGTTTAAAGCACAGAGAGCATCACGAAGACCAAGGAACACACCAGGCAGGTCCGTGATACTGTTGTGGAGAAGTTTAAAACCGGATTTGGATACCAAAAGATTTCCCAAGCTTTAAACATCCCAAGGAGCACTGTGCAAGTGATCATATTGAAATGGGAGGAGTATCCGTAAGGAGTGGCAAGAAGAAAGCCATTTTTCAAAGATATCCGTAAAAAGTCTCATTTACAGTTTGCCACAAGCCACCTGGGAGAAACACCAAACATGTGGAAGAAGGTGCTCTGGTCAGATGAAACCAAAATCCAACTTTTTGGAAACAATGCAAATGATTTGTTTGGCGAAAAAGCAACACAGCTCATCACCCTGAACACACCATCCCCACTGTCAAACATGGTGGTGGCAGCATCATGGTTTGGGCCTTATTTTCATCAGCAGGGACAGGGAAGATGGTTAAAATTGATGGGAAGAAGGATGGAGCCAAATACAGGACCATTCTGGATGAAAACCTGTTGGAGTCTGCAAAAGACCTGAGACTAGGACAGAGATTTATCTTCCAACAAGACAATGATCCCAAACATAAAGCAAAATCTACAATGGAATGGTTCAAAAATAAACGTATCCAGGTCTTAGAATGGCCAAGTCAAAGTCCAGACCTGAATCCAACTGAGAATATGTGGAAAGAGCTGAAAACTGCTGTTCACAAACACTCTCCATCCAACCTCAAAGAGCTCGAGCTGTTTTTCAAGGAAGAATGAAGAGTAAAGAATTTCAGTCTCTAGATGTGCAAAACTGATAGAGACATACCCCAAGCGACTTGCAGCTGTAATCGCAGCAAAAGGTGGCACAACAAAGTATTAATGCAAGGGGGCTGAATAGTTTTGCACACCCCACTTTTCAGTTTTATTATTACAAAAAAAAGTTTAAATGATCCAATAAATTTCGTTCCACTTCACAATTGTGACCCACTTGCTGTTGATTCTTCACTAAAAATTTAAAATGTGATATCTTTTTGTTTGAAGCCTGAAATGTGGCAAAAGGTTGAAAAGTTCCAGGGGGCCGAATACTTTCTGTAGGACATGTCTGTTTGGTCCTCCCTGAATGCTTACCACTGTGCCAGCCAACCAGCCACCAGACTGTGCTACCTTAGGGGCTGGCTGGCTATATACTGCTGCTGCTCCTCTACTGCTCAAAACACAACAGATCATTAAAGTATGTAATGTGCTTAGACTTCCTTTCCTCAGGCCTGGCCCTAGACAAAAAATGTTTTTACAAGAAGATGGGTATTGATGTTCTCTCTAGGTTCCCATGATCTTTTCTCGGGGCCAAACCCCTTCCAATCCACAAGGAATAGGGTTTTACCTCTACTCTTCTTCTTCTCCAGAATAACTTTCACCTATAGATGTTCATTTCACCAACTGCAACAAGAGGTGAGACAGGTTTCTTGACAAAAAGATTCAGGATTGCAGTTTTGAGCAGAGAATTCAATAAATTCAAAAGACCCTAGCACTCTATAGTTGCATTTAATTAATTTTTTAATTTTTCATTTTTTTGGTCTTTTGATACTTTTTAACATCTTCTGCCAATCATATACTCTCTGTAAATTTTCTCCAGGATATACTAATCATGTTTTGTCCCATAATCATGTCGTCCCTATAATCATGTTGACATTTACACCTCTACTGTGAAATCATATGTCACCATCAAACCATTTTGATTATATTGTATTTAGAGATGAGCGAATCATTGAAAAAATTATTCACCGAACATTCGCCGAACTTTTCCTAAAATTCGTGTATTCGACGAATAGATTTGTTGTATTTGCGTACAAAATATACGTTATTATGTGCTATTAGCGAACATTCGCTCACTAATAACGATCGTTCATTTACAAAATGTACGCAACTTCTTAGAAGACGTACGCATGAGCGTACAAATAGCTTACGAATCTCAGCGTACTATTGTCTAAGCAATTACGTAATACGCAGGCACGTACGAGGAGAGGCCGCGGCGTGCACTCCTCAGAGGCAGAGCGAATATTCGAGACACATATATGGTAAATAGTGCAAATACATTATTATAAGTATAACATAAACATTTTAAATATCACCTACCTAGTATGCTCACGGACATGTTTAAGTCTCTTTTCTTCTGACGCTTGTCATAGAACTGGAGCAGAGTCCCAAACTCAGTCGCAATTTGTAATCCACATAGGCAAAATTGTAATCCAAATGGGTAAAAAAATAGCAGCAAAGGTTCCCTTTAAAAAACGCTCTTTCGAGGGGCTCCTCAAATAACCTGAAAAGGGGGAAAAAAGGGATGAGGAGCACGTATGCGCAACTTGGATAAAAAAACTTTTTTTTGATGGGGGGAGTCGTAACAATCCATGGCCATCTAGGTGAGGACAAACGCGGGGCAACAAAACTAAAAACAAGGGTCAACTAGTGCCCTCCCTTCAGGATAAGTCCATGTTGTGGCTCCCATAAAAACTGCTGGAATTACTTAACCACTTCAAGTCTGCCCATTGACTATAAACGTCCTTCAGCTTTGCCCCCTGTGTGCAGCACCTGTACATAGAAGCTCCATGACTCAGCTGCCTCCTGACAGCCAAGAACATGGAGCTTTAACCTGAGACCTTTTTTCCTGGTCTCCAGGCTTTTGATCACTCTGACAAGCTGTCAAAGCGATCACAAATGCTTGTACTATCTCCCTCTCATTACTGCCAGTCACAGAGCAGTTTACAACTACATATTGGGTGTTTTTGCAAATTTCAGAATCAGGAAAATAAATATTCAGGTTTGATTTGCGGTTTACCCTTGCTATCTTATGGGAAAAATTAATTAAAAATTGAAAATCTGCGAAAAAAAAAATATATATTTTAAATTTCACCTTCCTTCTGTTTTAATTCTTGTGGGAAATCTAAAGGGTTAACAAACTTTGTAAAATCAGTTTTGATTACATTGGGGGCTGTAGTTTCTAAAATATGTTCATTTATGGGAGGTTTCTATTATTTAAGACCCTCAAAGTCACTTTAGAACTGCAAAGGTCCTTTAAAATTAACTATTGGAAATTTTCATGAAAATCTTAAAAATTGCATCTAAAATTTGAAGCCTTCTAAAGTCCTAAAAAAATAAAATTACATTTCCAAAATTATGCCAACATAAAGTGGACATATGGTGAATGTTCATTAATAACAATTTTATTAGATATCCCTATGCAACTTAAAAGCAGAGAAATTCATATTTAAAAAATTGTGATTTTTTTTCAAAATTTTCAGTAAATTTTGATTTTTTTATAAATAAAGGTAAAACATATTGACTCAAATTTACCATTAACATGAAGTACAATGTGTCATGAGAAAACAATCTCTGAATGGCTTGGATAACTAAAAGCGTTCCAAAGTTATTACCACATGAAGTGACACATGTCAGATTTGCAAAATTAGGCCTAGTCTTGAAGTGGTTAAAGGCCAGCAGGTCCTCCTCACTGCTGCTGGAGCTAAAGGACATGAGAGGGCGCTCCTGCCTCATCATGAAAGCGGTCCTGGCTGCGGCAGCAGACCCCCGCCGACCTCTCAAGGATGGTCTTCTTGGTGACTGGGCTGTCACACTGGCAAAGGCAGTGGTAACTTTGGCCCTGCCCATCACTCTGTAGTGGCCAGATCCTCCTGCCGGCATACCAGGTGACAGAATCTCCGGCTGTAACGGTAACGGTCTTCCACGAGCGGCAGACTGTGCGGCCTGCAACTGCCATGGGCATGGCAGTTGGTAGTGGTACTGTACCACAGTTGGATGGTACACGAAAGTGTTCGTGGTCATCTGTCCCACATGAAGGATCGGTGGTATCGGTGGCGGTGGCGGCAAATCAGGAATCAGGGGTTCCGGCTGATCCTGACCTTGGGATTTCTCTTCAAATCTCAAGGTTTCAAGGTCACAAGCCTCTTCTGCAGCCTGGGCCTCTTCACTCCAGTCTTCCAGGGGCAGTGCAGGAGTAGGTGGTCACCCCAGTAGCAAAGGGGCCTTGGAGGCTCTTCATGGGGGTATACTCCACGTAATCCCATGCGTGGAGATTGTGGCATACGGGCGGAAGATACAGCCGCTTAACCGAACAGAAGTTAACATATAATTCCTCCGCCGTCTCCTCATCTCCGATGAAACCGACTCTCAGCTCCACGTTGAACCAAATAATGGTTCCCCTTCGGCGCTCCAGCTTAGGGTCACCGGACCGTGGGTGCTCCAAAACTTGCACCACCCACTCCTCCATCAGCTTTTTATATTCCCATAGGGTCTGGGCGTTCCGGGTGACAGCCTCAGGGACCATCAAATTCTGGCGTAAGGAGTAGTCCTTGTCAGCCAGTGGAGTCACCACCTCAGCAGGCACCTCATCCAACTTCCTGTTGAGTTGTGAGAGATAGATCTCCGGTTCCTTCTCCTCATAGGGTTCGTCTGCCCACAACATGCTTCCCCAGTCAGGACCTCGCTGTCTCGCCGCCATCATACTCTGCTGACTTGCCACGTCTTCCTCACACGCAGGAGAAGTGGGCGGAACTACCAGGGAGGAGTGTGCATCACTGAATAGAATTTGTACGCAACAGCGTGTAGAGTAACTACCAGGGAGGAGTCTACGCAACAGCGTATAGAGCAACTAAATTATACATAGAATAGCGTATAATTTAGTGGACAAACTACGTAGCGATGCGTACAAAAGCGAAGCGAATCACCTAATATTCGGATTCTCTTCGCAGCTGAAAAATCCCAAGATTCGATACGAATCAACGAATCGACGAATCGCTTCGCTCATCTCTAATTGTATTTATTCACATAATTGTGTATTCTAATGGACTGTTATTATCTACTTATGTACACATTAGGCTGTGAACAAGGTCTAGGTTTGACTGAAATGTTGGTCAGTGGCTCAATATGATTTATCGGATGGATTATATATAAATATAAATAAAAAGTAGAAATTAATGCAACTATAGAGTGCCGTGGTCTTTTAAATTTATTGGAATCCGTTTTACCACTAAGCACCACCTACTTGTCACGATAAGGGGAGTAGTGAGCCCTAACTTGAGCCCCAACCTCTGTCCCTGCCTACTTACCGGCCTGTCCTATGTAACGGCGCATAACTGGGTGACAATCCCTAGCCTGAATAAGTGCTGGGGTGTAAAGGGAGGGGGAACAAGAGGAAAATACAACAAACAAACAAAGACAGAACACAAACACAATATCAGAGGGTCAGCAAGCCAAAACTCGTAGGAAGTCACGTCAAAACCAGGGGAGAGAGAAAAAGCAAGGTCAAAAATATACAGCCAAAGTCCAAAACACAGTAGTCACAATGAGGATTAGCAAGCACTAGCACTGGAGGTATAGACCAATCTCAGGCAACCTGTGGCTGGAAGGCTGCCTGTTTAAATAGGGCTCCAAGTAGCTCATGTGACGAGGCAGCGTCACATGACCTAACTCCAAAAGTGAAACAGGAAGTGCTGGCTTCCTTGCCAGTACTCAGAGGTAGGTCACGTGACGTGGCCAGCATCATGTGACCTATAGGACACATATTCATAGCTAAAGCTCCTCCTGCCTGTCGTCAAGGAGATGAGGAGGACGCCAGCCGCACAGAGACTGAACGCGTGCCAGGTTCTCCCCGCCCCTGTTGTCATGGAGACGAGGTCGCACATCTTGTCCTCGCTCCTGAACAACAGTGGGAGTCTGGCGGCGCTGCATAGAGGAAGCACGCTTAATCTTGTAGGAAACTTTATAACAAGGTCTGAACTTAGGAGAATCTCTACGTCTTGGTTATTGTACGAAAACTCAGCCCAAGATAACAACTCAGCCCAGTCATCATGATTGAGATTGGTGAAATGTCACAAAAAATTGGTCAGGATTAGAGAGGAGCTAAAATGCTCGGGTGCTCGTTATTCGAATCGAATTTTTCCCGATGCTCGGGTGCTCATTTCGAATAACGAACCCCATTGAAGTCAATGGGAGACTCGAGCATTTTTTGCAGGGGACCGGGGCTCTGCATAGGGAAGGCTGGGTGAAAACCTGTAAACCTCAGAAAATGATGGAAACACCATGGAAATGGACAGGAAACAGCAGGGGCAGCATGCATGGATGCCTCTGAGGCTGCCTAATCGTACCATTATGACAAATTCTGGGCAACAGCCTGGTGGTGACCCTCAAGGCAATTGTGCTGACCCAGACCAAGATGGGCAAGGCACATGTGCTGGCACATGTTAGGAAAGCACCCAACTAGGTGCAACGAAGGTCCATCACCGCCTGCAGGTGACACCACTGCTCATGCTGGCACTGCTGTGCTATCCCCCGCCCCACGACGCAGGCATAAGCCTGACACAACATGGTGACAGCGTACTGACACCAACAAGTGACCAAGTTAGATTGAGGTAGCAGGTGAACCACCCAAAAATGTAGCCTGACAAAGCATGGCGGTGAACCCATAGTGACCAAGTTAGACTCAGGTGGCAGGTGAAGCACCCAAAAATTTAGCCTGACACAGCATGGCAGTGACACCACCAATGCCTTGGTCAGACTGAGATTGCAGTCAAATGTCTGTAGGTGAGCCTCCCATTATATAATTGAGTGAAAAAAACTTATTTTATAAACTGACGCTGCTGTACAGCACACCTCACAATTGTTCACTGGACTGTAGTTTATATAACTGAGTGACAAAACGTATTCCCTAGACTGCACTACAGATCCCAGCAAGCCAAGGTACAGCAGCAGCAAAAATGAGTACTGAGAGGACTTTGGGCAATTTCATTTGGGTCTGTGTGGACCATGTGCTGTCTCCTTTCTGCCACCAGAGCACAGTGTGCAGCCAAGATGGCGGTAGCTGCACTACAAGTCCCAGCCAGCAGCCAAGAGGAGGACAAAAAAAAATGTTGTAGCCCTTAGAAGGAGCGTTGGGTTCTTTCTGGATGATTCCTGCCTAACCAGATTCTAATTTCACGCCCTAACAGTGTGCAGCCAAGATGGCGGTAGCTGCACTACAAGTCCCAGCCAGCAGCCTGGAGGAGACCAAAAAAAAAACGTGCTTGTAGCCCTTAGAAGGGCTGTTGGGTTCTTTGTGGGTGATTCCTGCCTAACCAACAACTAAATTCAGGCCCTAACACTCTCCCTGACAGACAGCAGCTCTATCCCTAATCTCATGCAGATGGTGTATGACGCGAGCAGAGCGGGACCAGATTCTTATATTCCCAGGTCATCTGATCTGGCCAGCCAATCCCTGCTATCGACTTGTAGGGGCCCCACGTGATGCTAGGAGGTACCAAAGACTCTCCTGTATGTTGATTGGCTGAAAAAAGGTGGCTAACATGCAGGAAGAGGAAGTTGCCATTTCCTCGAGGATCGCGAAATGCTCGTCTGAGTAGCGAGCATATGTGAGATGTTCGCTCATCTCTAGTCACGATTTGATTGAATCGTTCAACTTAACCATTAGACTGCGTGTGATAAGCTGAAGAGAAGTCCAGAGACACATTCAAAAGCTTACAGAAAGCTCTCCAGTACTGTACACCTCTATCTGGCACAAAACGTTGGGAAAAACCATGGAGGCAGAAAAATATGGTCAATAAATTTTTTTGCAGCTGAGGAGCAGAAGGAAGACCAGGCAGATGGACAAAGTGCGCCATTTTGTAAAAACGGTCCACCACAACTGAAATCACAGAACAATCAGAGGACAAGGGTAGATCAGTAATAAAATCCATGGCTATCTGTTGCCAAGGAGCCTCAGGAACAGGAAGTAAGAGGCCCGCTCGACGTTTCTTGGATGTTTTATTCTGTGCACATTATGGTCAGGCAGTGACAAACTCTTGGATGTCTTTCAGCATGGATGGCCACCAGTACCATCGAGCAATGAACTTGAAAGTCTTTTGTTGTCTGTCATGACCTGCAATTTTTAAGGAATGACCTCAGAGTAGAACTTGCTTCCTGAGTTTTTTTTCACAATAAAAGACTTTCCAGGCGAAATCTCTGACAACTTCAAAAGACAAACAGCAATGTTTGCAGGATCAATGGCGTGTTGAGGCTCTAGATTCATATTAGTTTCTGTGACACAGAAATTAATAATGAAATCAAAAAGGGAAAAGAATAAGGACCACCTGGCTTGACAAGGATTCAGTCTTTGTGCAGACTACAGATAGGTCAGATTCTTGTGTTTGGTGTAGATCACCATATGATGAGATGCTCCCTCCAGAAGGTAACGCCATTCCTACAAGTGGCATTTTGATGGCCAACAACTCTCTGTCCCGAATCAAGTAGTTGCCCTCAGGAGCAGAGAAGGCCCTGGGGATGAAAAAATAGGTTGCCATCTTACCGGTGGAAGCTTTTTGTGAAACCACCACCCCAGCCCCAATACACGATGCATCCACCTCAAGATAGAATTTCTTGACTGTCTGTACCCTGGAACGGCATGGCAAAGTAGCTACCTGGTCTTCACTAGAACATCTGATGGTGAGAATATGCTTGGGCCATTAGGGTAGTTATCAGGTACCACTCCAGAGCAGTCTCCGGGTCAGTGGCAGCTGACCAGGAGATTAGAGATACCAGAGCAAGCACCAAAGTGAAGAATGTAGTCAGGAATCTGGAGTCAGGGCAGTCAGAGGTCAAGCAAAGTCTGTAATCGAAGTCCAAGGTCAGAGGCAGATGGCAATCAAGAAAAATGCGTTTAATTGAGAAGCAGGGTACGGTACACAGAAAAGCAGAAACTTCCTTCACACAAGGGACTAGACTAGCTAGTGAACAAGATTGCTCAGGCACCTTTCAGAAGCAGGAAGTGCCTTTAAATACTTCCTGCAACCCAGCATTAGGCTGGGGAGATAAAGGGAGTTTACGTGCTGCCTCACAAAAGGAGGAGAGACACGCCTGTGCACGCCGTAAAAAACAGTACAGTACTCAAGCAGGAAGTAAGCTCCCGCACGGAGCACAGACACAACAGTTTAAGCTACCTGCTGCCTGCGCTTGTCAGCACGGCGCACTGCAGCAGGAGGTAATGAGGGCCAGCAGCGCAGGCATGGAATGATGGGTTAACACCAAATAAGGTACATTTATCAAAACT
Organism: Rhinella marina; assembly: GCA_900303285.1. NCBI lineage: Eukaryota > Metazoa > Chordata > Amphibia > Anura > Bufonidae > Rhinella > Rhinella marina. Next base: position 102,861 of record ONZH01019537.1, read on the forward strand.
GGTGTGAAGGAAAACTCCATAGAAAATTCCATAGAATTTCTTTTACATCAATTTGATAAATTTCTAGACTACAGTGTATTTTCTGTAGTCTAGAAAGTTTTAAGCTGGGTCCACAAGTGACTGAAAATCCAGCTGAAAAAATTCCCAGTCGTTTTTGATGCGTTTTTTACAACAAAAAACTGCATCAAAACTTTTTTTTAAGTATTACTTCAATCCAACAGATTTCACCTTCTACTTTACACAGGGTAAAATTCACAGAAGAGATTCACAGTATAAATTCATTTCAAATCCATAATGCAGCACCTTTTCCGCTGCATTTTTAAGCAACATGTGGATGGGAATTCAGAAATTCTTATTCACTGTGCTGGTACTGTATAAAGCGGAAGATCTGTCGAATGAAAATCCACAACGGTAAATCCACAGCTATTGTCACATGTGAACCTGGCCTTAAAGGGGTATTCTGGTAAAGTAACTTAAATTTTTGAAAAACTGCATTAAGGCTGCAAGCTGTGACCCAACCAGAACCCATACCTATACATATAACCAGAGCTTCAATTTACCTTGCAATCCATTTGTCTAGCTCCTGTGTGAGCCTGCAGCACACAGAGTATCATGGCGCCTGATCTTCCCTCACAAAACTACAATCCTCACAATGCCTAGCTTTCCTGCTGTGAGTGTTGGTGTTTATTGATTGGCTGCCTGATATACAGCCCTTAACCTGTAATTGGTTAATGACTCCAATAATAGTTTGTAACATCATATTTTACAAGATGGATTCATCCTGAGAATGATGATATCTTTGAGGTATCAATCTCATCTGGACTGGCCCTGGACTTTGTAATGAAGAGCTGTTTTGAAAGCTGTCAGTGCATAAAGAAAATACTATTTGGGTTAGCTGAGGATAATATAATTTTGTGTATGTTAATCATCAGTTTTCTACCAGAGACATAAATAATTACATTTACAGCATCCACACAGAAATAGCTGATCTCCAGACTTGTATACATTATCACCACTAGGGATCATTTGTAATATATTGAGTTACGGAACACCTCATATATCTGGGTGGCAGCGTATTACAAAATATTTATTTTCTTAAATGTGTGATGATGGGAAAGTTTAGAAAACAACTTAAATACATTGGGAAATAGCAGTATATCCAATATCATGTTCCCAGGCATTAGGTATAATCGCAATATAAAATAAAACCAACATGTAGGGTGAGCAGCATTATATGAAAACAATAGCAATGTGTGAAATAGTGCCCAGTATTTATTATGGCCACACATATATGTTTCCATGTTCAGGGATATAAGTATACAGCTTTTCTTGTAATAACTAGAGATGAGCAAAGTAGTGAAAAATTCGATAAAACTGCTTTGCCAAATTTTACAAAAAAATTTGCTGTTGTGTCATGAAGCACATTTCTTTGTAAGTAGTGGGTACAATGACAGGGAACGACTGCGCTGCTTCCCGTCATTGTACCCCTCAAATGCCGCATTCATACATGATCGCAGCATCTCATAGCAATAATCTGTTGTAAAATAAAAAAAGAATTAATAAAATCATACTGACCTCATACATTTGCTTGTGACGGGCCGGCGTACATGGTGACGTCAGGCTGGTTCTTGCTTTGTTAGAAAGAGATTGCCATGTTAAAAAAAAATATATATATATATATATATATATATATATATATATATATATGTTCCTAGAGGCTGCCTAGCATACATGCAACAGGTCGGCCAGTTTCATAGGTACAATATATATATATATATATATATATATATATATATATATATATTGTACCTATGAAACTGGCCGACCTGTTGCATGTATGCTAGGCAGCCTCTAGGAGGCTCATTTGCATATATTAAAACTTCATTCTTCTCAGCAATGCAAGCACATATGAACATGGGACCAACACAGATGTCTTCAGCTACCAAGCACAGATGTAACAGGTCAGCCATTTTCATAGGTATAAATCTGCTGACATATGCTCTTTAATAAGTTTCACTCCAGATTTATCACTGGGAAGGACCAAAGTCACACCAGTAGGAGAGTGGTGTAGAAAACTGCAGCAGCATTTTTAGAAAAATATGTTTTAAAGGGGTTATACGACTATTTCTAACTTTGGATATACCATTACTATCTGATTGGTGGGTGGAGTTCCAATACCCAGGATCCCAGTGGTCAGTTGTTTAAGAAGGCATTGGCACTCATGGGAGTGCTGTAGCCTTCTGGCAGTTTACCAAGCACAGTCCTGTACATTGTATAGCAGCTTGAATGGGACTGAGCTGTGCCTAGGCCACGTGACCAATTGTTGTGATGTAACTGGCCTAGGGTAAGCAATGAGAAGGCTGCCAAACTGTTGATCGTGGGGTTATCAGTTACAGATCGTCTGATAAGAGGCTATTGAACAAAGAGTACCATCGGAAAATGCATCTTTCAGCAAAAAGGAGCTAATAGAAACCTAAAATAAATTGTGAAACGCCTGTTTGGGAACTGGTACAGAATTAATTGTGTGGTACAATTTGGTGCACTTTTAATCATGCTCTTACCTCTACTTGAAAGAACATACATTCCCCTGAGGAAGCGACTGCGAAACGTGTGTTGGGGTCTGAGGTGGCACTGGTCTGTATTATTCTATACAGTTATATATTTGTTACTTTATGGATTGTGTCTGTGAACCAGTTTGGTACTATTGCACCTTGATGTTTATGCTTGCACTTGCACTTTGTATGGCTCTACTATGACCTCTCCATATACAAGTAATATATTTTACCGGTCCATGTTTGCCCCTCTTTTCATTGTTGTGTGTAGTTACCACCATCAACCTTTTATGATTTTTATCTATATTTATGCTTTCATGAATTAATAAACATATAACATTTTCCATATAGTGGTGTGCTTGGTATTTGTTGGTGTTTTCAGTAGGGGTCGTTGTCACATCTTTATTCTTAGGTTGAGTGCCCCCCTTTTTTCAGTATTTGAGAGAACATACTGTAAAATGAGAACCTTGGCCATTTAAATAGAACTACTGTATATTTTGAGGCTTTTACTTGTTTCTCAAGTTTGTATAAATGATAAAAATATAAAATTAATTATAGTTTAAACCCAAATAGGAGACAGATTATATTTGTCCTTGATTCCTACATGTCTTAAAATGCCTTCCTGATTACTTCAGTGTTAGAAAATGAATAGGGATGTAAAAATAGGATTTCTCCGGGAAACAGTGTGGTAACTTCAGTAATAGACCATAGTTGTGTGAAGAAAAGAAACTTAATACTTGAGCAGTGGTTTCTAGGTTGCTGGAAAACAGATTTACAAAGCAAACCTGCTAGCAAAACCAGTCGCTACCTGAAACCTAATTTTTCAAAAAGGAAAACCTGTGAAATTTCAGCCTCTAATAAAACCTGACCCAAAGCAATAGTAGCTGTTTTCTTTTACGTGAGTTATTTCCACTTGAGCGTGGAAAGAAAGGTAAACATTGCGGCATCTTTGTTATTTCATTTTGGATAAAATGTTCATAAAGCTTGTGGTATTCCTGGACAATGGTGGAACCAGTAATAGACTTGGACAGCGGCATAAACTTGGTAAGAACACACCCAACGTGCAGTGTATTGTACTGATGATGGCTAAACCAGCTACATTTTTCTATTATCAGGATTTTTTGTTGTTTTCTGTTTTCTTTTATAGAACACCAGAATACATACATATACTGGCATTCCATCATTACACCATGTAAAGGAAAGGCTCCAAAGTTAGGGTTTATGTACATGGGCGTTTAATGAAATTATGCCATATTTAAATGCGTATCCCATGCCATACTGTATATGCATTGCTTCTGTGGTAGAATAGTGTGCCTGTAATATAGGCTAGTAGAGATTTACACAGATGTGGACTTATAGCCTTGCTGTGTGCATGACTGCCTAAAGGTGTTCTCCTGGATTTTAATATTGATGGCCTATCCTTAATATTGATGGACTACGTTTAATACTGATTGCCTATCCTTAATCAGTATCAGATTGTCAGGCGTCCAACAATACCAATCAGCTTTTCTTACTTATCCTTCAATCGTATATTAGAGAAGGAATAAATAGGTTACATACATCACTATACAGACAACAGCTTTAGAAGCAGGTACCTGTGAACAAAAGGGTGCATGCCTGTGATAAGGCTACATATGCCCATGTAAATGGATTTTCATATACAGAGGTGAAGAACTAGAACAGAGGTGAAGTTCTCTATTCTTCCTTCAACAAAAGGATCAATGGTTGATATAAGTGTTGAGAGAATCGAAGCCCACAAAGTGGGCTTCAATTCGAATTTTAGGATAAATGCCATGAAGCCCAATTTCCTTGTGGTTTGTGGTAGCAATTCGATTTAACCTGAAACAGTTTAAAAAGCAAAAAAAGTCATGCTTACCTGATCCATTTGCTTACAACAGGTCAGCCTCCAGGTCAGATCTCGCACGGTGACATATGACCAGCCGGTGTGATGACATCATCACGGGCCCACGCAAAATTTCATGCCAGATCTTCAAGCAAGATGGCGGCAGCTGTCCCATTGCGAGCAAATGAATCTCGATCATGTAGGAACGTGGAATCTTAAGGGTACAATGATGGGGAGTGGAGCACCACCACTCCCTGTCATTGAACCCACTACTTACGTTCTTTGTGGCGAAGTAATTTGTGAAAAAGCTTTAATTGATCTGTTTGTTGTGTTGGTGTGTGTTGTGTGTTGGTGGCAACGCACAAATTCATATAGGCAGTACGACAAAAAAATTGTATGTTGCAAATATAAAATACTGTAATTTATCTGTTAGGTTGAACTGTTTGATAAAGATTTAAATATATACATTGCAGTTTGATATCTCAAGCTTTGCACTATTACTTGGAAGTTGGTTCTCTTGCCACAACATTTTGTTTCAATACTTTTTATTAATATTTCACATTTTTCAATCTACAGGCAATGATCATGTACCATTATACCACTGGAAAGGTGGTTATAAGGTTACAGAATGATAATATCAAAGTTAGAGCAAACATAATAATATAAAATAAACACAAGAAAACTGAACAAACTGGTCTCATAGTATTCATTGGGTAATAGCATGACAGGGTATAGAAGCATTAGGCATAAAGTGTAACCATTCCCCCCACTGTTGGCAGAACCATATACCAGATCATATTTCTGGTCTTTATATGCTATCATCCTCTCATAGATACAGTTTTGTTGCACATTCGATATAACTTCTGACAACGATGGGGCCTCAGTGGACTTCCAGTGTCTAGTAATGGAAAGTTTGGTGACTACAAATAGGTGAGCGATTGGAATTCTATAGGCGATAGGTATCATCTGCATATCAATAAAAAACAAAGCCCGGTATGGCGAGGGTTCAAGAGTGAGCCCGCAAAATGTGGAAGCCAGCTTAAAGATTTCCACCCATAAAGTAGCTACTTTAAGGCATGACCAAAGGATGTGTAATAGGGTGCCTTTGGCTCCACAATTACGCCAGCACAGGTGGGAAGTGCCAGGGTATATTTTACTAAGTCTATCTGGCCTTAAATACCACCTCAGAAATGTTTTTATAGTGGCTTCATAAAATGTGACACAGTAAAATGTGGAGGAGATAAATCAAAGTGCCGGGATCCAGTTAGCTATAGAAATGGGGGTTTGTAGTTCTTTATCCCATTGTAAAAAAGGGGTACATTTCTGGAAGATATGCTTATGCCCTATACTTCTGTAAATTGGTTGAAGTCCCAGTGATTTCTGGGTTATTTTAGGAGAACTCCATAACTCAAGTATCTGTCTATTGTCCACTATGTCACATGGGTTATAAGATTGGAGTAAATGGCGGATTTGTAAATATTCATAGAACTCCTTATTATGCAGATTAAATTCACGTTGAAGGTCTGTAAATGGTTTAAGTTGTTTTCCAGTAAACAGTTGGGAAATCCACTGAAGCCCCTGCTCACACCACATTGAAAGATCCATATCTGGTATTTTTAACTCTAGTAGTTGTATAGGGGTGAGGGATACCACATTTATCTGAACATTAGCGCTTTTACGGTGGAAAGTGTGCCAGTGGTACCTAGCCCCTTCAATCAGAAGACGTAAGTTGAGACCTTTTGATGGAGTGGGACACAAACTATCAATTAGTAAAGCTTTAAGGTTATGTGAGGGGGTTAAGGAGGATTCGATCTGGATCCACGGGATAGAGGTGTCCCCAACCCACAATCTAGAAAGGAGGTTGATTTGCGTTGCTAGGAAGTAGTCGGCTAAATTTGGAAGTCCTAGACCCCCACTTTTCCTGGTTTTGCATAATAATGTGGAAGATACACGTGGTTTGCGATTTGCCCATATAAATGAGTTAAGAAGGCCTTGAGCTTCAGTAAAGAAATGGATAGGTACTTTTATAGGGACCGTTAGGAAAACAAATAGGAGTTTTGGTAATGTCATCATTTGAAATGTAGCTACCCATGATATCTCAAATTTGTTATGAGTTGCAGTATCCTGCTTAATAACATCTAAAAGGGGAAGGTACAGTAGTTGTATTGGAACAATAATGAGGGAGAAGATGTAACGTTTATTCCCAAGTATATAAGTGGATTGCCAATCCAGTGGAAATTGTGATTGTAGTTCCAATTGTTGCGGGGGAGGGATAAGGAATGGGAGGAGTTTGGATTTACTTTCATTGACCTTATAATATGATAGTTTACCAAATTGGGTGAGAAGCAACAAAGCTGCTTGTAGCGAGGTGCTCGGGGAGGTAAGAGTTAAGAAGATGTCGTCTGCATATAATGAAATGAGATGTTGTTTGTTGCCAATTGTAACTCCAGTAATATCTGGATGTTGTCGGAGTGCTTGAGCTAGGGGTTCAATACCCAGCACAAAAATGCCTGGTACCGTTAGTAATGGGGAATGTAGATGACACAGCTCCATTTACAAACACTCTTGCTGCCCCGAACCCAAAACGCTCGAGGGTGAGGAAGGCATATGACCAGTGTAAACGGTCAAAAGCCTTCTCTGCATCTAGTGTGATCAGGAAGGCTGGATCTTTATGGTGTGTGAGATGGTCAAGGATATTGAGTGCTCTTCTAGTGTTGTCACTTAGTTGTCGTCCTTTGACAAAACCCACTTGATCTATATTGATCAGTTTGGGGAGGATTATTGATAGTCTGTTTGCCAAAGCTTTGGCGTAAATTTTTACATCTGTATTTAATAGGGAAATGGGTCTAAAGTTCTGGGGTTTGTCTGGAGGTTTTCCCGGTTTGGGCAGTGCTACTACAGTTGCAGAGAGCATCTCTTGTGGAAACATGCCATCTCGGAAAGCTCGCTGAAGGATTGGCAACATATGGGGAAGTAACTCAGAAGTGAAGGATTTGTAATAAGTGTTAGATAAGCCATCAGGTCCAGGGGATTTATGCTGGGGTAGAGAGGAGATGACTTTGGATATTTCTGTAAAAGGAAAAGGGGAGAGCTAGTGAATTTTGTTGTTGTGGAGACAATGTGGGAAGATTTAGGGAGTTTAGGAAGGAGTTAATTTCCGTAGAGGTAGCCTGATACAGATGTTGTGACTCAGCTAAGTTATAGAGTGATGAGTAGTATTCCATGAATTGATTGGCTATGTCTTTGGGGTGGTATATTTTACTTTTTTTTATCTGAGTGTAGCAGATGGGGAATTCTGGATTTGGCAGCACGTTGTTTAAGTCGGTTAGCTAAAAGCTTCCCCGCTTTATTATTCTGTGAATAATAGCGAGCTTTTACTGATGAGAGATGCTTTTCGTAATGGTGGAGAAGACAGTCTCTAAGTTGTGATCCCAGGGACAGTATCAATGACTTGCGTTCTTCTGTAAAGTTCTTATTCAAAGATTCCAAAACCGCAAGGCGAGAAGTGATGGAGTTTATCTGTTGTTCCCTCTCCTTTTTGTCACGGTGACCCAATTTAATAAAGATACCCCGTATGTAAGCTTTATGAGCATTCCAGAGACTAAATGGGTTGGAAACTGATCCAGAATTAAAAGAGAAGTACTCAGAGACTGCCTTTGCCAGTTCCGCCTTGAATGCAGGTTTATATATGAGAAAATCATTGCATCGCCACATGGTTTCTCTAACATTATAGGACTCATTAATAGATATTGAGATTGCAGCATGATCTGACCATTTAATGGTTTCAATGGTAGAGTGGGAAGTTAAATGTAGAAGAGATCTGCCCAGGAGAAATAAATCAATGCGGGAATATGTGTTGTGAGCTGAGGAAAAAAAGGAATAATCTCTTTCTTGCAAATTATGTATTCTCCAAATATAGAGTTCCTCTCTATGTAGTAGAAGGCCTAAAACTGTGTTATGAGTTCTACATGGGGTTGTGGTATCAGCTGTTGCATCAGGAATAATGTTAAAATCACTGCACATCACTAGATGGCCCTGTTTTAGTTTAGATATTTTGGACATGAGTCTGTTGAAAAATCTTAATTGGTGTTGATTGGGAGCATAGACCGCCACAATTGTGTACATAATGTTATTCAGTTTGCACACCTGTATGATGAATCTTCCATTTGGGTCTACAGTAGAAGAAATGGGTTGGTATGTAACAGAGGACCTAAAAGCTAATATCACCCCTCTCTGTTTTTTATGGTAATGGGATTGGACACAATATGGGATTCCTGAATACTCAACACATCTGCATGCAGCTGGAGTGCTTCTCTCCACATATAAGAGCGTTTTTGGGGAATATTGAGGCCCTTAGTGTTAAGGGATACAAATTTAAGTACCATTGTGACTACCAAAAACGCTATGGATATTAATACATTTGTTAATATGAATAGGGGTTGTGAGATTACCCTGAATGAACGAATGGAAATGGACGCATTGTAGATTATGAGCTACCCAGTATAACCAAATAGTAAACCTAAAAAAGGCCTGAAGAACATTAACGATAAAAAACATAACATTAAAAAGAAATCTTATCTGTGAAAAAGTTGGTTCAAAAAAAGGGTGGTTGGAGATGATCATCCTAACTCTGGATGAGAAGATCACTTGGGGTTCAAAGTTTGTGCTGTTGCCTCAGAAACAACAAGACGGTCCTTGGCACCCATACATAGGTAGTCAATGTTTCGTCCCTCGGCGGGCGTTTACTGTACGCTATTCTGGTTCCAGATGTGACGGTAACGGCTAAAATGTGGTAGAAGCATCCGCTAGAGGAATATTCCAGGTTTCCAACAGTCGGCGGCCATCTTCAACTGAAGAAATGCTATGTTGCTTCCCATTGCGTGTGCAGATGATTTTCACCAGGAAGCCCCACTTATATGCCAGTTTATGTTCTCTGAGAGCCAAAGTTATCGGAGCTAAAACTCTGCGTTGACGTAGTGTAGACGCTGAAAGGTCTGCATACAGCTTCACAGGTTGGTAAGGTGCTGGCAATTTGGGCAACCGCCTTGCTGCAGCCAGTGCGGCTTCCCTAATATGGTAGAAGTGTATGCACGCTAGGGTGTCTCTTGGCGCTGTTTCAGGAAGATAGCGGGGCTTGGGGATTCTATGAGCCCTGTCGATAGTGAAGTCCATATCAGTGCATGAGGGAAGGAGAAGCTTTAGGAGAGTTTGTAGATATGACGTTAGCTCAGATGGAGGGATTTCCTCGGGTATACCCCTAAATTTGATGTTGTTACATCTGGAACGATCCGCCAGATCTGTCAATTTAGCCTTGATATTCTCAATATCCAGTGTCATCTCATCATGTGAGTCTATCAATTGGTTATGTGAGGAGTCGAATTCGCCCATTTTGACTTCAACACGCTTTATTCGAGATTCAACAGCTGTAATGGAGGTCTTTATGGGGGTAAGTAGGTAAGTGGAGAAATCTTTATGTATAGCATAACTGAAGGCTATCAACATGTCCTTCATTAGCATCCCCGATGCAGGTTGGTCAGATATTGGGAGTTGTTTAAGTGCGCCAGCAAAATGGCTTCCTCTATGGGAATCAGGAGCAAGGCCTACCTCGTGGGCATCTTCTTCCTGGAGTCGTGGCTTCTGCTTTGCCGGGCTCCTAGTTGATGGAGATGGAGGAGAAGCTCGGGTCTTCCCCAATGGTGAAGGGAGATGTGACCTCCGCAATGTTTTGGTAGGTGAGCTCGATCCAGCTGGAGAGCTGAGGTATCTGCTGGGCGACGAGGCCTCCGTGTGTGGCGGAGATGGAGACACCGGTGCATGATGGGAAGATGGCGGGGAGTTTCCCGGGTCAGCGCCGTCTTGTTCTTTTTCGAAGTAAAACTCCAGTTTACCTTGTTTTGGCTGGGGCTTAAAGTCTGGGGTTTAAAGTCACTTTTGAGGAAGATCTGCTTGGGTAAAGAGAGGGATCACGCTTTATGAGTCGTGTTGTGCCGGAGCTGAGAGATCATGCAGCCATACCGCTCGGCAGCCAGGCCACGCCCCCCTGTCACAACATTTTGTATTCCCTTTTCTCCCTTTTTCCCCATGTTATTTCCCTTCCCCTTTTCCAGGTCCCAGAGACATATTTTAAACATTATGTTATTAATGATTGCATATTTTTGTATAGGTCTTTTTTGTCGACAATTTATGCTAAACATTTATGCACTGTTTGTACCACCATGCCTTCTACTTTGTTCTGAATCTTTTTTGAGATATTGTTCGTTCCCTCTGTTCCCATTTTATATACGTTTATTTGAAAACAATTTTTATAAAACGCATTTTTAGAATCTGAAAACAATTTGTAATTTCAAATAAGAGGGTGTGCAAATAAGATAGCATTCGATTGCTCACTAGTGTGCTCAGTGAAAAACTTACAGTACTATTACTAGATGTAGATAATAGGTATGTTGACATGAAACCCAAGAGCTTTGACTACATAATTAGTCCTGATCTGTATCCCTGCTGCCATAGGGACAACAATAAATATAGTTTAGGTAAAATCATAAATGTGCTTATGTTTCAGGCTGGCGCTCTCCAGTCTTTCCATATTTTGATTACATCCAGCTCCATTTTCTCATGTGACACTCATCCTATAGCAGTGCCCTGAGCAGCCTATAAAAGAAATGCAATAATCAGAGAGGTTCAATCTGATTATATGGTATAATACAATTAAAATAACTTTTTAATGATATGTCTTTGCCATCTCTAGACATGTTTTCATTTTCTTGCATTTCTGGGAACAATTACTTTGTGTAAACTGTAAGTAATATGGAATGAAGCACAAGTCTGTCCAATAATAAAAGCGTGTTTTATATAAGCCAGAGTAAATGATGGGAACAATGCTTTCCTACTAGCAAATGAAATGTTCTGTGCCACCCTAAAAGTTCTGTTTAATGTTCTATAAGACTGAATGTAAATTTGTAATACCTAAAAAGATCGGGTTTGTTCAAAATAACTAAATGTATTTAAAGAATTTGAGATGAATATGGATAAATGCACAAAACAGTGTACTTTTGTGTGGTTTTTGCTCTGCTTCTGCACCAAATCTTCACAAAAATCTGCTCATATTTTGATACATTTTGATGCAGATTTTCCCTGATCCCATACGTTGGATTGCAACGGGTTAAATCAAAACAGAACATCCGCACAAACAATTGACATGCTGAGGAATTTAAAATCAGTGCCGCAGGTCAACTTCAATATGGAAACTTTGTACATGAGATTAGTAAAATACAGTAGTTGGTGCTGGATTATGCATAATATAGACCATGGGGCTCATTTATTAAGACCAGCAATTTACACACCAGTCTTAATTGTCTCTGCACTAAATAACTTTGGCGGTTCCTCCAGTAGGCCATGCGACAAACTTAAATCTACACCAGTTCCCTTGCTTGTGTGGATTTAAGCCATGTTCTACACTAAAAACTAGTTTTGAAAATTCTGAATGAGATGGGCCTAACCACACCACGCACCCATTTCTAGACCTGCTGGAAAGATGGCGTGAGCGGGGAAAAGTCGCAGATGTTATCGCAAAATGGCTTGCGTAAAACTGTTCTGGCAGGCTGTTCTTTTAGAGGAACAGCCTGCCAGAGTTCATCACATCTGGCATAGCCAGATACTACCTTTCCCAGTCGGAGTCCATTGATTATAATTAGAGATGAGCGAACATGCTCGTCCGAGCTTGATGCTCGTTCGAGCATTAGGGTATTCGCATATGCTCACTACTCGGACGAGCATATCGCAATACTCGAGGAAATGGCAACTTCCTCTTCCTGCATGTTAGCCGCCTTTTTTCAGCCAATCAACATGCAGGAGAGTCTTTGGTACCTCCTAGCATCACGTGGGGCCCCTACAAGTCGATAGCAGGGATTGGCTGGCCAGATCAGATGACCTGGGAATATAAGAATCTGGTCCTGCGCTGCTCGCGTCATACGCCGTCTTCATGAGATTAGGGATAGAGCTGCTGTCTGTCAGGGAGAGTGTTAGGGCCTCAATTTAGATTTTGGTTAGGCAGGAATCACCCACAAAGAACCCAACAGCCCTTCTAAGGGTTACAAGCACCTTTTTTTTTTTGGTCTCCTCCAGGCTGCTGGCTGGGACTTGTAGTGCAGCTACCGCCATCTTGGCTGCACACTGTACACAGTGACTGGTGGCAGAAGGGACAGCACGTGGGCCACACAGACCCAAAAGAAATTGCCCAAAGTACTCATTTTTGCTGCTGCTGTACCTTGGCTTGCTGAGATCTGTAGTGCAGTCTAGGGAATACGTTTTTCTGTCATTTCAATACACTACAGTCCAGTGAACAATTATGTAGTGTACTGTACAGTAGCGTCAGTCTAGGGAATACATTTTTCTGTCATTTCTATACACTACAGTCCAGTGAACAATTATGTAGTGTGCTGTACAGTAGCGTCATTCTAGGGAATACGTTTTTCTGTCATTTCTATACATTACAGTCCAGTGAACAATTATGTAGTGTGTTGTACAGTAGCGTCAGTCTAGGGAATACGTTTTTTTATATATCCTACTGTACAGTGCAGTGAAAAATTGAGTGGTTTGCGGTGCAATAGCAACTGTCTAAAGACTACGTTTTTCCTCTCAGTCATATATACTACAGTGCAGTACGAAATTGTGTCGTGTGCTGCACACTAGCCGGAGTGTAGAAAATATAATTTTTTCCTCTCAGTTATATATTATACAGTGCAGTGAAAAATTCTGTCGTGTGCTGCACACTAGCCGGAGTGTAGAAAATAGAAAATATAATTTTTTCCTCTCAGTTATATTTTATACAGGGCAGTGAAAAATTATGTTGTGTGCTGCACACTAGCCGGAGAGTAGAAAATAGAAAATATAAGTTTTTCCTCTCAGTTATATATTATACAGTGCAGTGAAAAATTCTGTTGTGTGCTGCACACTAGCCGGAGTGTAGAAAATAGAAAATATAATTTTTTACTCTCAGTTATATGTTATACAGTGCAGTGAAAAATTCTGTCATGTGCTGCACACTAGCCGGAGTGTAGAAAATATAAGTTTTTCCTCTCAGTTACCTATTGTACAGTGCAGTGAAAAATACTGTCGTGTGCTGCACACTAGCCGGAGTGTAGAAAATAGAAAATATAAGTTTTTCCTCTCAGTTATATATTATACAGTGCAGTGAAAAATTCTATCGTGTGCTGCGCACTAGCCAGAGTGTAGAAAATAGAAAATATAATTTTTTCCTCTCAGTTATATATTATACAGTGCAGTGAAAAATTCTGTTGTGTGCTGCACACTAGCCGGAGTGTAGAAAATAGAAAATATAATTTTTTCCTCTCAATTACCTATTATACAGTGCAGTGAAAAATACTACCAGCATGCGCAGGCATATGAGTGCTAAACACCCGACTCAGTGGAACCAAGGCCATTCACCTCCTGCGGGTCACACCACTGCCCCTTCCCCTGTGTCACATGCTGGCTCGGCGAGTCAACCCCCCGCCAAGGACCCCGGCACAAGCGCCTCCCACCCTACAACCACCCCTTCACCTCCACGATCCTCCACAACCTCCACCAATGTGTCCCAGTGCAGCGTTCAGCTGTCTTTGCAGCAGACATTTGAGCGCAAGCTCAAATACAATTCCAGCCACCCACATGCACAAGCCCTAAACGTCCACATCTCCAAATTGTTGAGCCTGGAGATGCTGCCCTATAGACTGGTAGAGACTGAAGCTTTCCGCAACCTGATGGCGGTGGCTGTCCCTCGGTACTTGGTCCCAAGCCGCCACTATTTTTCCCGATGTGCCGTCCCAGCCCTACACCAGCACGTGTCAGAGAACATCATCCATGCCCTGACCAACGTGGTTAGTGATAAGGTCCACCTAACCACGGACACGTGGACAAGTGCTGCAGGGCAGGGACACTGTATCTCACTGACGGCACATTGGGTTAACTTGGTGGAGGCTGGGACCGAGTCTGACCCTGGGGCCGCTCATGTACTGCCCACACCGAGGATTGCGGGGCCTACCTCGGTCACAATTTCTCAGATGTACTATGCCTCTTCCTCCGACCCCTCCTCCTCCTCCAAATTACCATCCGTGGGCACGGCACCTTCAGTCGGTAGCTCTAGGCGCAGCAGCAGTGCCGTGGGTAAGCGCCAGCAGGCGGTGCTCAAACTGCTGAGCTTAGGTGACAAAAGGCACACCGCCCAAGAGCTGTTACAGGGCATCACGGCGCAGACCGATCTGTGGCTGGCACCGCTGAACCTCAAGCCAGGCATGGTTGTGTGTGACAACGGGCGTAACCTGGTGGCGGCTCTGCAACTCGGCAGACTGACACATGTGCCATGCCTGGCCCACGTGTTCAATCTCATAGTTCAGCGGTTCCTCAAGACATACCCTAATTTGTCAGATTTGCTCACCAAGGTGCGCCGCATCTGTGCGCATTTCCGCAAGTCAAGCACAGATGCTGCCACTCTCAGGGCAGCACAGCGGTGCCTACAACTGCCAGCTCACCGACTGTTGTGCGACTTGCCCACAAGATGAAATTCGACATTAAACATGTTATCCAGAGTTTACCAGCAGTGCAGAGCGATTGTAGACTGTCACATGTCAACTTACACCAGAACTGGTAGTCAGGTCAGTCAGCTTCCTCAAGTCTAGTCTGATATCTGTCAGGTGTTGAGCAACTTTGAGGAGTCAACACAGATGGTCAGCGGCGATGCCGCCATTATAAGCCTCACCATCCCGCTGCTTTGCCTGTTGAAAAACTCACTGCTCAGCATGAAGTCAGAAGCTTTGCGCTTGTCACAGGGGATGGGGGAAGAAGATACGTCGCTTGATAGCCAGAGCACCCTCCGGTCTGTTTCTCAGTGCGTATTGGAGGAGAGGGATGAGGATGAGGAGGAAGAGGAGGAGAATGTTGGCGAGACAGAAGAGGGTACCAATGCTCAGTCCTTCTTAACTCTTGAGCGTGTATGGGCTGAAGAGGAGGAGGAGGAGGAAATGGAGAGTCAGGCCAGTGAGGAGAGGGAATTCTTGCGTGTTGGGACTCTGGCGCACATGGCAGACTTCATGTTAGGCTGCCTATCCCGTGACCCTCGCGTCAGAAGCATTTTTTCAAACACAGATTACTGGGTGTTCACTCTCCTGGACCCACGGTACAGGCAGAACCTTTCCACTCTCATCCCTGTAGAGGAAAGGAGTATGAGAGTGAATCAATATCAACAGGCCCTGGTGCACAAGCTGAAACAATCCTTCCCATCTGACGCCGCTAGCGGCAGAGGGCGTGGTTCTGTGGGCCAAGTAGCGGGGGAGAGGAGGCGAGCAGGCAGCTTGTCCAGCACTGGCAGGGGAACGCTCTCCAAGGCCTTTGCCAGTCACCCCAGCAAGACACTGTCACCTGTCCCCAGTCTAGGCAGAGTAGGGGGGAGCTGTACAGAAAGATGGTGAGGGAGTACCTAGCTGACCATACCAACGTCCCTAGCGATCACTCTGCTCCATACAACTACTGGGTTTCAAAGCTGGACATGTGGCCTGAACTGGCACTGTACGCCTTGGAGGTGCTGGCCTGCCCTGCTGCTGGCGTGTTGTCAGAGCGGGTATTCAGTGCAGCTGGTGGCGTCATCACCGATAAGCGTACACGCCTGTCAACTGACAGCGCTGACAGGCTGACGCTTATTAAAATGAACAAAGCCTGGATTTCACCGGAATTCAAATCTCCTCCGGGGGAAAGCAGCTAAAGAATAAGATTCCTTATGTATCCGATTCCTCTCCTCTCCTCTACTCCTCCTCCTCCTCCTTCTCTTCATTGCCAAACGGTGACCCAAAAGGGAATTTTTTTAGAGGGCCAACTGGCACTCTTTTAAGACAATGTTTCCGGAGGGCCACCTACAGGCCCTCTCTCCAAACAATTTTTCAGTATCATCAACCACAGACACAAAAAAAATTTTTTTCGGAGGGTTGACTTCAGACACTCCCAAAAAAATTTTTTGGGAGGCTCACCTAAAGCCATTTGACTGCAATTTCAGTCGGACAAAGGCATTGGTGGTGTCACCGCCATGCTGTGTCAGGCTAAATTTTTGGGTGGTTCATCTGCTACCTCAGTCTAACTCGATCACTCTGTTGTCACCGCCGCCATACAGGGTCACGCTAAATTTTTATGTGCTTCGCCTGCTCCTGCACTGTAACTCGGTCACTCTGTAGTCACAGCCATACAGGGCCACGATAAATTTTTATGTGATTCGCCTGCTCCCGCACTGTAACTCGGTCACTCTGTAGTCACAGCCATACAGGGCCACGATAAATTTTTATGTGCTTCGCCTGCTTCTGCACTGTAACTCGGTCACTCTGTAGTCACAGCCATAAAGGGCCTCGATAAATTTTTATGTGCTTCGCCTGCTCCCGCACTGTAACTCGGTCATTCTGTAGTCACAGCCAAACAGGGCCACGATAAATTTTTATGTGCTTCGCCTGCTCCTGCACTGTAACTCGGTCACTTTGTAGTCACAGCCATACAGGGCCTCGATAAATTTTTATGTGCTTCGCCTGCTCCTGCACTGTAACTCGGTCACTCTGTAGTCACAGCCATACAGGGCCACGATAAATTTTTATGTGCTTCGCCTGCTCCTGCACTGTAACTCGGTCACTCTGTAGTCACAGCCATACAGGGCCTCGATAAATTTTTATGTGCTTCGCCTGTTCCTGCACTGTAACTCGGTCACTCTGTAGTCACAGCCATACAGGGCCACGATAAATTTTTATGTGCTTCGTCTGCTCCCGCACTGTAACTCGGTCACTCTGTAGTCACAGCCATACAGGGCCTCGATAAATTTTTATGTGCTTCGCCTGCTCCTGCACTGTAACTCAGTCACTCTGTAGTCACAGCCATACAGGGCCACGATAAATTTTTATGTGCTTCGTCTGCTCCCGCACTGTAACTCGGTCACTCTGTAGTCACAGCCATACAGGGCCTTGATAAATTTTTATGTGCTTCACCTGCTCCTGCACTGTAACTTGGTCACTCTGTAGTCACAGCCATACAGGGCCACGATAAATTTTTATGTGCTTCGTCTGCTCCTGCAGTGTAACTCGGTCACTCTGTAGTCACAGCCATACAGGGCCACGATAAATTTTTATGTGCTTCGCCTGTTCCTGCACTGTAACTCGGTCACTCTGTAGTCACAGCCATACAAGGCCACGATAAATTTTTATGTGCTTCGCCTGCTCCTGCACTGTAACTCGGTCATTCTGTAGTAACACCCAAACAGGGCCACAATAAATTTTTATGTGCTTCGCCTGCTCCTGCACTGTAACTCGGTCACTCTGTAGTCACAGCCATACAGGGCCACGATAAATTTTTATGTGATTCGCCTGCTCCCGCACTGTAACTCGGTCACTCTGTAGTCACAGCCATACAGGGCCACGATAAATTTTTATGTGCTTCGCCTGCTTCTGCACTGTAACTCGGTCACTCTGTAGTCACAGCCATAAAGGGCCTCGTTAAATTTTTATGTGCTTCGCCTGCTCCCGCACTGTAACTCGGTCATTCTGTAGTCACAGCCAAACAGGGCCACGATAAATTTTTATGTGCTTCGCCTGCTCCTGCACTGTAACTCGGTCACTCTGTAGTCACAGCCATACAGGGCCTCGATAAATTTTTATGTGCTTCGCCTGCTCCTGCACTGTAACTCGGTCACTCAGTAGTCACAGCCATACAGGGCCACGATAAATTTTTATGTGCTTCGCCTGCTCCTGCACTGTAACTCGGTCACTCTGTAGTCACAGCCATACAGGGCCTCGATAAATTTTTATGTGCTTCGCCTGTTCCTGCACTGTAACTCGGTCACTCTGTAGTCACAGCCATACAGGGCCACGATAAATTTTTATGTGCTTCGTCTGCTCCCGCACTGTAACTCGGTCACTCTGTAGTCACAGCCATACAGGGCCTCGATAAATTTTTATGTGCTTCGCCTGCTCCTGCACTGTAACTCAGTCACTCTGTAGTCACAGCCATACAGGGCCACGATAAATTTTTATGTGCTTCGTCTGCTCCCGCACTGTAACTCGGTCACTCTGTAGTCACAGCCATACAGGGCCACGATAAATTTTTATGTGCTTCACCTGCTCCTGCACTGTAACTTGGTCACTCTGTAGTCACAGCCATACAGGGCCACGATAAATTTTTATGTGCTTCGTCTGCTCCTGCAGTGTAACTCGGTCACTCTGTAGTCACAGCCATACAGGGCCACGATAAATTTTTATGTGCTTCGCCTGTTCCTGCACTGTAACTCGGTCACTCTGTAGTCACAGCCATACAAGGCCACGATAAATTTTTATGTGCTTCGCCTGCTCCTGCACTGTAACTCGGTCATTCTGTAGTCACACCCAAACAGGGCCACGATAAATTTTTATGTGCTTCGCCTGCTCCTGCACTGTAACTCGGTCACTCTGTAGTCACAGCCATACAGGGCCACGATACATTTTTATGTGCTTCGCCTGCTTCCGCACTGTAACTCGGTCACTCTGTAGTCACAGCCATACAGGGCCTCGATAAATTTTTATGTGCTTCGCCTGCTCCTGCACTGTAACTCGGTCACTCTGTAGTCACAGCCATACAGGGCCACGATAAATTTTTATGTGCTTCGCCTGCTCCTGCACTGTAACTCGGTCACTCTGTAGTCACAGCCATACAGGGCCACGATAAATTTTTATGTGCTTCGCCTGCTTCCGCACTGTAACTCGGTCACTCTGTAGTCACAGCCATACAGGGCCTCGATAAATTTTTATGTGCTTCGCCTGCTCCTGCACTGTAACTCGGTCACTCTGTAGTCACAGCCATACAGGGCCACGATAAATTTTTATGTGCTTCGTCTGCTCCCGCACTGTAACTCGGTCACTCTGTAGTCACAGCCATACAGGGCCTTGATAAATTTTTATGTGCTTCACCTGCTCCTGCACTGTAACTTGGTCACTCTGTAGTCACAGCCATACAGGGCCACGATAAATTTTTATGTGCTTCGCCTGCTCCTGCAGTGTAACTCGGTCACTCTGTAGTCACAGCCATACAGGGCCACGATAAATTTTTATGTGCTTCGCCTGTTCCTGCACTGTAACTCGGTCACTCTGTAGTCACAGCCATACAAGGCCACGATAAATTTTTATGTGCTTCGCCTGCTCCCGCACTGTCACTCGGTTATTCTGTAGTCACACCCAAACAGGGCCACGATAAATTTTTATGTGCTTCGCCTGCTCCTGCACTGTAACTCGGTCACTCTGTAGTCACAGCCATACAGGGCCACGATAAATTTTTATGTGCTTCGCCTGCTTCCGCACTGTAACTCGGTCACTCTGTAGTCACAGCCATACAGGGCCTCGATAAATTTTTATGTGCTTCGCCTGCTCCCGCACTGTAACTCGGTCATTCTGTAGTCACAGCCAAACAGGGCCACGATAAATTTTTATGTGCTTCGCCTGCTCCTGCACTGTAACTCGGTCACTCTGTAGTCACAGCCATACAGGGCCACGATAAATTTTTATGTGCTTCGTCTGCTCCCGGACTGTAACTCGGTCACTCTGTAGTCACAGCCATACAGGGCCTCGATAAATTTTTATGTGCTTCGCCTGCTCCTGCACTGTAACTCGGTCACTCTGTAGTCACAGCCATACAGGGCCTCGATAAATTTTTATGTGCTTCGCCTGCTCCTGAACTGTAACTCGGTCACTCTGTAGTCACAGCCATACAGGGCCACGATAAATTTTTATGTGCTTCGTCTGCTCCCGGACTGTAACTCGGTCACTCTGTAGTCACAGCCATACAGGGCCTCGATAAATTTTTATGTGCTTCTCCTGCTCCTGCACTGTAACTCGGTCACTCTGTAGTCACAGCCATACAGGGCCACGATAAATTTTTATTTGCTTCGCCTGCTCCTGCACTGGAACTCAGTCACTCTGTAGTCACAGCCATACAGGGCCACGATAAATTTTTATGTGCTTCGCCTGTTCCTGCACTGTAACTCGGTCACTCTGTAGTCACAGCCATACAAGGCCACGATAAATTTTTATGTGCTTCGCCTGCTCCTGCACTGTAACTCGGTCACTCTGTAGTCACAACCATACAGGGCCACGATAAATTCTTATGTTCTTCACCTGCTCCTACAGTGTAACTCGGTCACTCTGTAGTCACAGCCATACAGGGCCACGATAAATTTTTATGTGCTTCGCCTGCTCCTGCAGTGTAACTTGGTCACTCTGTAGTCACAGCCATACAGGGCCACGATAAATTTTTATGTGCTTCGTCTGCTCCCGCACTGTAACTTGGTCACTCTGTAGTCACAGCCATACAGGGCCACGATAAATTTTTATGTGCTTCGCCTGCTCCTGCAGTGTAACTCGGTCACTCTGTAGTCACAGCCATACAGGGCCACGATAAATTTTTATGTGCTTCGCCTGCTCCCGCACTGTAACTCGGTCACTCTGTAGTCACAGCTATACAGGGCCACGATAAATTTTTATGTGCTTCGCCTGCTCCTGCACTGTAACTCGGTCACTCTGTAGTCACAGCTATACAGGGCCACGATAAATTTTTATGGTCTGGGTGAGCACAATTGCCTTGAGGGTCACCACCAGGCTGTTGCCCGAGAATTTGGGGTAATGGTGGAATTAGGCAGCCTCAGAGGCATCCATGCATGCTGCCCCTGCTGTTTCCTGTCCATTTCCGTGGTGTTTCTATCATTTTCTGAGGTTTCCAGGTTTTCACCCAGCCTTCCCTAGGCAGAGCCTTGGTCCCCTGCAAAAAATGCTCGAGTCTCCCATTGACTTCAATGGGGTTCGTTATTCGAAACGAGCACCTGAGCATCGGGAAAAATGTGACTCGAATAACGAGCACCCGAACATTTTAGTGATCGCTCATCTCTAAATATAATGGATCCAGCCTATTTCTGGCATTAGTGCCAGGATTCCAATCAGGTAACCTATCTATTCCAGTACACAAGTGCTGCCACTTGTAGGTCAAATGGACTTCCAAACAACAGATTGACAGACCTCATGCATTAGCGCTGTAACCTGCATCTCACCAGACCCAGAACGCAAATGCTACAGCAGAGAAGTGAAGTGAACTTTCAATCCTACTTCTTACAGCAAACAGTGATTCCAACGAAGCAACAGTGCCCATGTGAATGTCTGATCTCTTCCTGTTTCAAATGCTGCAAGGAAAGCTGTCGATCAGAAGCAAGTGAAATTCACTTTTGAACTGATACTTACTTTCACCGTAACAGTTAATTGATAAGAAAAAAAAAAACTGTATTTACATCAGACCTAAGATCGGACCACCAATCAGACCCTTGTGTTATTCAGACTTCAGCTCAGAGCCCCAGTCAGACCCCCAAATGTTAAAAAGGTCTCCCATATGACCCTATAATGCACTTACATAGTCCAACAGCACACTAATTCATGAAGCTGTAAAAACAAGGTTTAATTCATATGTTAATTAGCACTCGCAAGTGTCCAGGGGCGGCTTGAAGCCGGGGCTGCTATACCTTTCATTATGTATCCCTGCCCCAGCTTCTGCCTATGCCCGCCCTCCTCTTTCCTTGCGTCCTTCTTCAGTCCGGCCGAGATCCCGCACCTGCTCACTGCCTCACCGGGCTGTTCATCGTGGCATGCGCAATAGGATGCCCATCATGGGCACGGCATTGCTTTACCTACTGCGCATGCGCCGGCCAACGGCCCAGTGAGGCAGTGAACAAGCGTGGGATCTCGGCCGGAACGAAGGAGGGCGCAATGGAAGAGGGGTCGGGCATAGGCAGAGGCTGGGTTGGGGATACCATAATGAAAGGCATAGCAGCCTGGGCTCCAAGCTGCCCCTGGGCACTTGCAAGTGCTAATTAGCATATGAATTAAACCTCATTTTTACAGCTTCAGCAAGGGTGAAGAAAAAGAAACAGGTACCGTTACATTCATGAATTGGTGTGCTGTTGGACTATGTAAGCACTTTACAGGGTCATATACAAGTGACAGACTCCCTTTAAATCAGACCCCCATGTTAATAAGACCCCCCATTCATACCTCAGATCAGACTACCAATGTTTATAAGACCTCTCCTGTCCTGGACACTGTGGCCACCACCTGGATTCTACCGGTGTATTCACATGCAGTAAGTCAGATATGTTGCAGAAAAGTCTGTGACTGTCCAATTTACCTGAATGGAGCTTGCATGACTCCATGTGCTTGCAGTCAAAACAATCTCACTTTGATTGACTAATGTGAATATACCTTATGTTCCATTGTCTTTTCATTCATACAGAAAATTGAACACATCCTCTTTACTGAGAATTCTTAGATAGATAGATCTTAATAAAGAAAACTCCAAACATATCATGCAAACACCAGAACAAAGGTTCCGTTTCAGTTGAGTTATTCGAGACTACAGAGCTCCAGCAATTCTAACCACAGCCATCCTTTTGAGTTATGAAGGGTCTTAGCCTAACCTGCTCTCTTCTATTCTGTGAAAATAATTAATCCTAAACATTCAAATAAGCAGCATTATGATCATATTGCAATTTTTATTTGATCATAATTCAGCTCAGGTGATCACTCAGGAGAATACAGGTTGGAGACCAAGCAATCAGAGACCTCGACTAATGGATTTAACACCGAACAGCAACATTATTTGATAAATAGACTTGTAAAATCAATGGATGAGCACATAAGGTAGCAGGTAGAAAGACCTTTGAAATAGGAATAACTGTT
Source organism: Rhinella marina (assembly GCA_900303285.1). NCBI lineage: Eukaryota > Metazoa > Chordata > Amphibia > Anura > Bufonidae > Rhinella > Rhinella marina. Next base: position 126,011 of record ONZH01019537.1, read on the forward strand.
CTAATAAGTTTGTGGTGTATGGATCCTGAAAAAAACAGAAGCCGTGGACTGCAAATCTTTCCAAATTTACTTGGGTTCTGCTGTTCTAAGTAATCCACATTAGTGGTTCCAGTAATCCATGTCCTTAGTCTGCTTGTCTTCAGCAATTGTTTGCAGGCTTTCTTGTGCATCATCTTTAAAAGAGGCTTCCTTTTGGGACGATCAATTTGATGCAGTGTGCAGCGTATGGTCTGAGCACTGACAGGCTGACCCCCCACCCCTTTAACCTCTGTAGCAATGCTGGCAGCACTCATACTTCTATTTTGAAAAGACAATCTCTGGATATGACGATGAGCATGTGCACTCAACTTCTTTGGTCAACCATGGTGAGCCCTGTTCCAAGCAGAACCTGTCTTGTTAAACCACTGTATGGTCTTTGCTACCATGCTGCAGCTCAGTTTCAGTGTGTTGGCAATCTTCTTATAACCCAGGCCATTTTTATGTAGAGCAACAATCCTTTTTTTCAGATCCTTACAGTGACCAGTATCAGAGAGTGCTAGAGCGCTAACATCAAAATTTAACACACCTGCTCCCCATTCACACTGGAGACCTTGTAACACTAATGAGTCACATGGCACTGGGAGGGAAACTGGCTAATTAGGCACCATTTGTCCATTTTCACTTGGGGGTATACTCACTTTTGTTGCCAGTGGTTTAGTCATTAATGGCTGTGTGTTCCGTTATTTTGAGGGCACACCAAATTTACACTGTTATACAAGCTGTACACTGACTACTTAACATTGTATTAAAGTGTTATATCTTCAGTGTTGTCCCATTAAAATAATAAATTTTTCATAAAACTGTGAGAGGTGTGCTCACTTTTCTGAGATACTGTAAAAGACTGCTTGTTGAAACTCAGTCTGATGCACATTAAGCCTATTTATAACAGAACAGATTAAGTATTAATGACACAGCAAGTGTACTACATAAATGTGCCTATATATTAGACTGCCTATTGAGAATGAGTCAGATACACAGTAAGTCTATGTATAACAGAACAAATTAAGTATCAATGGAGCAGCAGGTAAACTAGATACATGTGGCTATATATTAGACTGCTTGTTGAGACTATGTCTGATGCACAGTAAATCTATGTATAAAAGAACTGATTAAGTATCAGCACAGCAGGTGAACTAGATAAACGCGCTAATATACTAGATTGCCTGTTGACAATAAGTGTGATGCACAGTAAGTCTATGTATAACAGAACAGGTTAAGAATGAATGGTGCAGCAGTTGAACAAGATGGACAGGACAATTACATAGATCGTGCACTGTTTCTCCAGTCTCCCTATGTTCTCCCTATGCTGTCCCTATAATGCCTAAAAACTCTCCCTATGATCTTCCTACACTGTACCTGCACTCTCCCTATCCAATATTCTACAATTAAAAGCTTTCTAAAACACTGTCCCTATCGCTTCCTACATCTCTCACCATGCTTAGTACACAGTGAAATGTCGGAGCCCACGTTGGATTAGGCTATTATAGACTGTGACATCACAGTGGATGGTTATCTGCCAATTGGCTGCCTGCACAGTATTATGGGTCATATCACATTCCTGGGCTTCTTACTTTCACTTTGGAAAATGTGTATCTGCCATTTTAAGAAAAAAACTATTCATTAACATGAAGCTCAAGGAATATGGCTCTTGTGCTATGCATTTTGATCAGACCATCCTGCTTATGTTCAGGATGGATTCCATACTGAATAATCTGACAGTGGCCATCTTAATTTGTGCACTGATTGCCGTCTAGACAAAACGAACCCTTATAAATAATTAAAGTGGTTGTTATAAGTTGTTATTGACCACGACATCTAAAGACTTAAATGACTGTGATCTGCATTATTACCAGTCACGGACATTAACCACGGGCCTCTGCTGTAAGCGTTGCACACGCAAGCTGGTGCCATAGGTCTAAAGACCTGACAAGTGCTGTACATGTAATGTACTGGTCATGAAGGGATTAAAATAATTAATCCAGGGAGTCACAGCACATTACACCAGACACTAACTATCACTCACTCCTTGGCTAGGCTTTTGCTCACTTTCTTGAGGGTTGATACAGAAGGTTGACCACTGAATACCCCAGGCAATACAAACCCAGATACAGTAGTCTGTCCTATGGGACCCCATTCTTATCTGCTGGGACTCTTGCCTATGCTAGGACTATTCCCAACCACTACGCCACAACTGCAGGAGGTACCACACCCAGATATTCTGCAGCCAAGTCAGTACACTGCTTTACACACAGTAGATACTAAATATAAACGTGTTTCATCTATAGGACAACACAGCAGCTATTAAACTTAATGGTTTAATATCATTTAACAACAGTGCATGCAAGTTAGAATTACATACAAGCTAAACTCATGCCCCTAGAGGAGGAGGTTCAGACATTCCTACCAGGGAAGCTCAGTTGTCCTTTTATCCAGGGAACTGAACTCTGATGTTATGTCATGGCTCCAGAAATAGACTCTCAGCACACCCATAACCAAGTGTTTTTTTTTTTAAACTTTGCCTGGGTAAAGACACTCTATATTTCATTTGCCCAATCATATGGTTAATAAATGATATTGTGTAATAGGTCATGTCCTCCAGCCAATCCATTTGTTAACCGAAGCTTAGATGGTTTCAGGCTGATTTTCAGTCTCTTCAACCAAATGCAAGATATAGCCTAAAAA
>ONZH01019538.1:0-43731 GCA_900303285.1 Rhinella marina
GCATAACCACAAGGGGTCAGCACAATACCTAGAAGCAGCTATTGATGATAATAATATAACAGATCTATCACAGCCTTGTTTAAATAGCTGCAACTACACACAATGTCCAGAAGGGGTCAGCACAATACCGAGAAGCAAAAATCCCATCCATAGTAAAGTGAATTTCATTTTTATTGTACAGTGCACGATGTAAACACAAAACCGATAAAACAATGACAGAATCACATTTTTTACCATTTCTCCACATTTCGTGTTTTCTCCCTGCTTTGTACCACATTGTATGGAATATTATAATCTGCCATTAGAGAGAAGAACGTGTGGAGTAAAATAAACAAAACCTTGTACAACTACAAAAGGCATCGATCTGGAAAGGCAAAGAGGAAAACCCAAAAACATCATTATAAAAAAAAATAACCCTAACCCTAACACTAACCCTACTAACCCTAACCCTAACCCTAACCCTACTAACCCTAACCCTAACCCTCTGGTGAATAAATGGATGCAACTGTACGGCATAACCACAAGGGGTCAGCACAATACCGAGAAGCAGCTATTGATGATAATAATATAACAGATCTATCACAGCCTTGTTTAAATAGCTGCAACTACACACAATGTCCAGAAGGGGTCAGCACAATACCGAGAAGCAAAAATCCCATCCATAGTAAAGTGAATTTCATTTTTATTGTACAGTGCACGATGTAAACACAAAACCGATAAAACAATGACAGAATCACATTTTTTACCATTTCTCCACATTTCGTGTTTTCTCCCTGCTTTGTACCACATTGTATGGAATATTATAATCTGCCATTAGAGAGAAGAACGTGTGGAGTAAAATAAACAAAACCTTGTACAACTACAAAAGGCATCGATCTGGAAAGGCGAAGAGGAAAACCCAAAAACATCATTATAAAAAAAAAATAACCCTAACCCTAACACTAACCCTACTAACCCTAACCCTAACCCTACTAACCCTAACCCTAACCCTCTGGTGAATAAATGGATGCAACTGTACGGCATAACCACAAGGGGTCAGCACAATACCTAGAAGCAGCTATTGATGATAATAATATAACAGATCTATCACAGCCTTGTTTAAATAGCTGCAACTACACACAATGTCCAGAAGGGGTCAGCACAATACCGAGAAGCAAAAATCCCATCCATAGTAAAGTGAATTTCATTTTTATTGTACAGTGCACGATGTAAACACAAAACCGATAAAACAATGACAGAATCACATTTTTTACCATTTCTCCACATTTCGTGTTTTCTCCCTGCTTTGTACCACATTGTATGGAATATTATAATCTGCCATTAGAGAGAAGAACGTGTGGAGTAAAATAAACAAAACCTTGTACAACTACAAAAGGCATCGATCTGGAAAGGCGAAGAGGAAAACCAGCCCTACCAGTCCCAGTGCTGGCAGCACCCAAGCCCCTTCAGCCCTACCAGTCCCAGTGCTGACAGCACCCAAGCCCCTCTACTCCCAGTGCTGCCATCACCCAAGCCCCTCCAGCCCTACCAGTCCCAGTGCTGACAGCACCCAAGCCCCTCTACTCCCAGTGCTGCCATCACCCAAGCCCCTCCAGCCTTACTAGTCCCAGTGCTGACAGCACCCAAGCCCCTCTACTCCCAGTGCTGCCATCACCCAAGCCCCTCCAGCCCTACCAGTCCAGTGCTGACAGCACCCAAGCCCCTCTACTCCCAGTGCTGCCATCACCCAAGCCCCTCCAGCCCTACCAGTCCAGTGCTGACAGCACCCAAGCCCCTCTACTCCCAGTGCTGCCATCACCCAAGCCCCTCCAGCCCTACCAGTCTCAGTGCTGACAGCACCCAAGCCCCTCCAGCCCTACCAGTCCCAGTGCTGACAGCACCCAAGCCCCTCTACTCCAGTGCTGCCATCACCCAAGCCCCTCCAGCCTTACTACTCCCAGTGCTGCCATCACCCAAGCCCCTCCAGCCCTACCAGTCCCAGTGCTGCCATCACCCAAGCCCCTCCAGCCCTACCAGTCCAGTGCTGCCATCACCCAAGCCCCTCCAGCCCTACCAGTCCCAGTGCTGACAGCACCCAAGTCCCTCTACTCCAGTGCTGCCATCACCCAAGCCCCTCCAGCCTTACTACTCCCAGTGCTAACAGCACCCAAGCCCCTCCAGCCCTACCAGTCCCAGTGCTGCCATCACCCAAGCCCCTCCAGCCCTACCAGTCCCAGTGCTGACTGCACCCAAGCCCCTCTACTCTCAGTGCTGACATCACCCAAGCCCCTCCAGCCCTACCAGTCCCAGTGCTGCCATCACCCAAGCCCCTCCAGCCCTACCAGTCCCAGTGCTGACTGCACCCAAGCCCCTCTACTCCCAGTGCTGCCATCACCCAAGCCCCTCCAGCCCTACCAGTCCCAGTGCTGCCATCACACAAGCTCCTCCAGCCCTACTAGTCCCAGTGCTGACAGCACCCAAGCCCCTTTACTCCCAGTGCTGACAGCACCCAAGCCCCTCCAGCCCTACCAGTCCCAGTGCTGAAAGCACCCAAGCCCCTCTACTGCCAGTGCTGCCATCACCCAAGCCCCTCCAGCCCTACCAGCACCAGTGCTGACAGCACCCAAGCCCCTCTACTCCCAGTGCTGACAGCACCCAAGCCCCTCCAGCCCTACCAGTTCCAGTGCTGACAGCACTCAAGCCCCTCTACTCACAGTGCCTACAGCACCCAAGCCCCTCCAGCTTTACCAGTCCCAGTGCTGCCCGCACCCAGGCATCCCTACTCCCAGTGCTGCCATCTCCCAAGCCCCGCCAGCCCTACCAGCCCCAGTGCTGCCCGCACCCAAGCCCCTCTACTCCCAGTGCTGCCATCACCCAAGCCCCGCCAGCCCTACAAGCCCCAGTGCTGCCCGCACCCAGGCATCCCTTCTCCCAGTGCTGCCATCACCCAAGCCCGCCAGCCCTACCAGCCCCAGTGCTGCCCACACCCAAGCACCCCTACTCCCAGTGCTGCCCTAAACCAAGCCCCCCCAATTCCGTGTCTGAGAACCCCTAAACCCTAACCCTAACCCTAACCACCCTAACCCTAAACCCTAACCCTAACCCTAACCCCTAACCCTAACCCTACTAACCCAAACCCCCCCAGGTACAAAGCACTGACCCGCCCCCCCCCCCCCCCCACATCCTGTTACATAGCACTACCCCGCCCCCCCACATCCTGTTCCATAGCACTGCCCCACCCCCCCACATCCTGTTACATAGCACTGCACCGCCCCCACATCCTGTTCCATAGCAGGGCCAGCCCCCCACATCTGTTACAAAGCACTGCCCCGCCCCCCCACACATCCTGTTACATAGCACTACCCAGCCCCCCACATCCTGTTACATAGCACTGCCCCGCCCCTACATCCTGTTCCATAGCACTGCCCCGCCCCCACATCCTGTTACATAGCACTGCCCCGCCCCACATCCTGTTTCATAGCACTGCCCCGCCCCCCCACATCCTGTTCCCATAGCACTGCCCCGCCCCCCCACATCCTGTTACATAGCACTGCCCCGCCCCCACATCCTGTTCCATAGCACGGCCAGCCCCCCACATCCTGTTACAAAGCACTGCCCCGCCCCCCACACATCCTGTTACATAGCACTACCCCGCCCCCCCACATCCTGTTACAAAGCACTGCCCACCCCTCCACACATCCTGTTCCATAGCACGGCCAGCCCCCCACATCCTGTTACAAAGCACTGCCCCCCCCCCACACATCCTGTTACATAGCACTACCCCGGCCCCCCACATCCTGTTACAAAGCACTGCCCGCCCCTCCACACATCCTGTTCCATAGCACTGCCCTGCCCCCCCCCACATCCTGTTCCATAGCACTGCCCCCCCTCCACATCATGTTACAAAGCACTGCCGCGCTGCCCCCCCCCACATCCTGGTACATAGCAGTGCCCCCCCCACACATTCTGTTACACAGCACTGCCCCACCCCCCACATCCTGTTACATACCACTGCTACGCCCCCCACATTCTGTTACATAGCACTGCCCCCCCACATCCTGTTACAAAGCAATGCCCCACCCCTCCACACATCCTGTTAGATAGCACTGCCCGCCCCCCCACATCCTGTTACATAGCACTGCCCCCCCCACATCCTGTTACAGCTAGCAGCTACTTCCATATAGCCTGTAATCAACAGATCTATTTCTCACTTCTCATTCTGTAAAAAGTCCATTATTTGTGGACACAATAGATATTTCTGTTGATAACGTTAGAGCAGCGATCTATAGTCAGAACCATGGTGGTATAAGCAGGATATGGATCTCATTACTGACATCTCTGACTACATGCGCTCTCTTCTCACTACAGGATGTGTGCGCAGTCTCCTCTGACTACAGGATTTGTGCGCAGTCTCTTCTGACTACAGGATGTGTGCGCAGTCTCTTCTGACTACAGGATGTGTGCGCAGTCTCTTCTGACTACAGGATGTGTGCGCAGTCTCTTCTGACTACAGGATGTGTGCGCAGTCTCTTCTGACTACAGGATGTGTGTGCAGTCTGCACAGTGAGCAGTCACTTTTCCCACACAGATGAGTACAGTGACGACACACAATGCTCTGTACACATAGAAGTGGGGGGGGGGGGGGTAGAACTGGCTTAGGCTACTTATATATATATATATATATATATATATATATATATAAAAATAAATTCCATGACATGGAAGGGTTGTGTCTGCTGGATGATACAGCTGACACTCTGCACCCTGGGCCACCCTGTGGAGGGAGAACCGCCGCAGGGACGGATTTTCTGTGAACATAGCAATAAAAAAACAAAACAAAAAACAACCAATTAGAGATATGATTTTCTCCACATAATAAATTAGTGTTTTTTTTTGTTTTTTTTTTAAAGAAAGGTGTCCATAGCCTTTAGAATAGTTACTGAAAACCCAGTGTGATTGTCAAATATTACAGACCTAGATAAATTGCAGCATGGACAATAACGTGTTATATTGATGGCTGCACGCATTACATGGAATAAAACTGGGGAGAACCTGGGGACTCTGAGCACTGCTTAGTTCACTTGTAACCAATGTCAGACAGCAGCTGCAAAGCAAATAAGATCTTAGGGTGTGTCACATAAGCCTTGTTAGCCAATAGAGGCTCTCAGGTCCTTCACTCATATTGTAATTACAATATACATGGTTACATGACCCTTGTTAGCCAATAGAAGCTCTCAGGTCCTTCAGTCTTGACAGACACAATTACACTAGGTTTCCATAACAACCCCACCACTTTTCTTCACTGTTATAGGTCACTGTTATGGGGCGGGGTGCTGTGGAGGTCACTGTTAAGGGGGTATAGTACTGTGGAGGTTACTGTTAAGGGGGTATAGTACTGTGGAGGTCATTGTTAAGGGGGCGAGGAGCTGAGAAAGTCTCAGTTAAGGTGACAGGGAGCTGTAGAAGTCACTGTTAAGGGGCCAGGGTGCTGTGGATTATTAGCCAGGGTGCTGTGGTATTAGTTAAGGGGTGGGAGCAATAATTAAGGGGACTGGATGCTGTGGAGATCACTTTTATGGGTGCATGGCACTGCTGAGGTCACTGTTAGGGTTAGAAAGTGCTGTGGAAGTCAGTTAAAGGGGTGGGGTGCTGTGGAAGTCATTGTTAAGTGGGTGGGGTGCTCTGGAGGTCACTGTTAAGGGGGTGTAGTGCTGTGAAGGTCACTATTAAGGGGGCAGAGAGATGTGAAGGTCACTCTTAAGGGGGGATGTCACTGTTAAGGGAACAAGGTGCTGTGAAGTCAGAGGTAAGGGGCGAGGTACTGTGCAGGTCACTGTTAAGAAGACGGGTGTTGTGGAGGTCACTGTTAAGGGGGTGGGGTGCTGTAGGGGTCACTGTTAAGGAGGTGGAGTGCTGTGGACAGTATTGTTAAGGGGACAAGGTGCTGTAAAGTAAGAGTTAAGGGGCGCGGTACTCTGGAGGTCACTGTTATAGAGGGTTATGGTTAATAAAATAAACAGTATGTAACACCTGGGGTATATAGGGCTACTACAGATTCCCCCATAAAAAAGAGGGCATGGTTTGGCATCCTGGGCACAAATCCAATAAACACAAACAGAACAACACTTCATATTCGGGCAGTACCGGGGATTTTTTCTAGTTCTTACTATATGTGAACCACTATTACTGTGGAGGAGAATAAAAGAGACTGGGCGACTTCAGGGTGTATACTGTAGATAGGCTTTGGGCTTCAGAGGTGTGGAGGCAGCAAATGGGGTCCAACCAAGGGTTTAGTAGGGTTTTTAACTATCTAGTCTATAAGAGGGGCAATACGGTGGCTCAGTGGTTTACAGCGCTGTGGTCCTAGGTTCAGATCTGACAAGTGCATGGAGTTCGTATGTTCTCCCCATGTTTTGTGGGTTTCCGCATCGTTCTCCAGTTTCAATCCACACCCTAACCCCAAAGAAATCCTGATAGGGACCTGAGATTGTGAGCCCCATTGGGGACAGTGTGATGCCAATGTCTGTAAAGCATTATAGAATATGTCAGTACTACAAAAGTGCATAAAATAAATAGATTTGTGTGCCAACTGCATTCAGAAACCATTCATTTCATTGATAACAATCACTGCGCTCACACTTGATACTGAATAAATCGAGATGTTTTGAATACATTGTTTCCATTTTTTTATCATTTGCATATGATTAACATGTCTATCCATCCTGTGATTTCCAGAATTCCACAACTTTTTGCTCTTATTGTTGCAGAATATTGCAATGTTATATGTATTATGTATGTATTAAAGTGTATTGAGGGTATGTATTAAAATCAATCAGGAAATACAAGGATAAAAATAATCATAATGTATACATGGAACCCGATATAGAGGCTGCTATAGAAAAGGCTACCATCGCCGAGTGCACCTACACAGACTGAGTAATAATTGCTTCATGGAAAGGAATAGAGGCAATTCCCTGTATAGAGAAATATTTTACGCATTTATGGATAATAATAAAATCAATTAAATAATCTATAACAATATACTTATAATAACCACAAAATGATGCAGAGCGACACCATTGACTATCATTACAAAGAATGTAGCCTTAGGGTGAGGCCCTGGGATCCATCAGATCCACACTTTATTATCCTTCTTAATTTATTTGAATAACCCTGTTTCTGCCTTTTTGCTATATTTTTAATGTTTTACTTTATTTTTCATTTATATATATATAGGAATGATTTCTTTTGCAGGAACCATTTGTGGCAGATTATTAGTGATAGGATGCATCTAATGAAGGGGAACAGAATGTTTCTATCTTTACGCCCGAACCCTTGATGTTTCTCATGTAGACTCATCTGTCGCAGTAGCACAAGCTGAATGTGAGTTCTCTGTGTCAGGAGGCTGCTGCTTTAACCCTATACTTGTGTGCCTGGATTTCTACCAACAAGGGACCCGATGAAGCCATCAGATCTATGTCAGCAGCAGTGGGACAACGGGCTATGTCAGCAAAACGTTACAGAATTTTAATGAACACTATTTAAAAAGTTGCTTCATTTAGAAAGAAAATACAAATTAACTACATCTACCTCCATTAAATGTGTTTTACCCAAGACTTAAAAGGGTTTTTTGGTAGATTTATATTGATGGGCTATCCTCTGCATGTGATGGAGGGGATCCGACACCCCTTAGATGTTCTGCAGTAGCTGTGGTGTCAGGAGTCAGCACCATAACATTGTGTTAGTGGACAAGGCAGGCTGCAGCATTGTTAATATGACCAGACCTGTCCACTATACACAATGGCGCTGACTTCTGACACCACTGCTGATCAGTGGGTACAGGATGTCGTCCCCCCGCCGATCAGATAGACCATCCATATAAAAGAACTGGAAACATCATCAAATAATATAGCAGGGGCCAACCCTAACCACTCATCGGATACTAATGACTTAACCCCGCGCACCTCCCTTTCAGTCCCATAACTCCTCTCATCAATGGACACAGTAATATGTAGCTCTGGAGGAGTAAGACCTACCTTGCCGAGCTGTTATAAGTGGCAAAATGGAGCGAAGGTTATCCTTTTAATCCACATACATATAGAGAATGTAATGTGCACATTACATATATTATATATAGTACAAACTATACAAACAACAAGTCACAAGTTTCATATTTGGTAGAGCGTCACAAGAAAAATAAGTGCATATCAGTGGAAGATTTTCCGCAAAAAACTGCGCTGAGAGGCAGAATATTACCCAAATGCTTTAGAAGCTGTGAATGATGACAGAAAAGAAGTGAGAGCTCCTTACTAGAAGTGCAAAGCCTGTAACAGACATGTTATCTAACCCTCGTCTACATGAGGGCATCCCCCGTCACACACATAAGAGCATCTGGATGACTGAATATTTAGCCATACAGGCGGGCGAAACAAGCTTGACAATATGGTTTGCCTTCTTGCTCTCGGAAGGTGCCTTTGTTAAGTTGCCGCAAGCAAAACGTGCAACTCAGATGCTGTGGATGAAACTTGCGTCCCATTGCAGTCACACATCGACCAGTTATGGGCTGATCACACCCGGCGCACAGAGAACCTCGACAGGAGTGGTAATGCGTCTCACACAGCGGGAGGCCCTCATTCTCAAAGAAGCTTCCATTCAGAAATGGGCTACGACAGACCTGTAAAGAAGCAAAGGACCATGAAGACATAACGAGACTTATCTTAATCTCTAAACTGTACAGTGAACAGTGTAAAAAAGATGGCGAAAATGTGTAAGTACCCAATATGACCCCAATAAAAAACTACAACTAATTCCAAAACAATAAATCCTCACATAGGTGACCAAATAAAAAAGCTCTTTAAATGCAACAACAGAAGATTTTAAGAATGTTTTTATTGCAAAAAAGTTTTAAAAAAAACAAAAAAGGTCATACATTTGTTAATGACATAATGGTACTGACTGAACTGAGAAAGCAGTTATCACAAGGTGAACGCCATAAATACAATCCCAAAAAACAATGGCAGAATCAGTGTGATCCATTAGATGGGCCGTTAGCGGACACCACTTGTCCCACAAAACCACCTCTTCCCACAACTTGATGGAAACAAGGGTAGGGATTTTAAAATGTGCAGATGAAAATGTGAAAAAATCTAAGCCTCAAATAACTGTCAGGCCCCATTCACCTCTATGGGAACGCACAGCCGCGGCATGGAGCCAGCTTCGTGCCGCGGCTCCGCATAAAAAGATACAACATGTCCTATACTTGTCCGCATGAGCAGACAAGTATAGGCATTTTGAACGGGGTGCCCGGCCACATGTTCTGCAGCGCTGCGGAACACACGCCGGGCGGCAGCCGTAGTATTGCGGACCTGCAATAATACGCCCGTCTGAATGGGCCCTCAATGCCACATCCTTAAAGGGTTAAATTAACAATAGAGGGTGACCCCTGCCGATCAGCTGTCTGAGGGGGACACAGAGCACATGGGAGAGCCGTCCATTTCATAGCGGATGTACTTAGAATTGCAGTTCAGCTCTATTCACTTGAATCGAACTGAGTGGTGCCAAAGAAGATACTTAGGGGCCCATTCAGACGGCCATATTATTGCAGGTCCATATTATTACGGCTGCCGCCCGGCGTGTGTTCCACAGCGCAGCAGAACACACGGCCGGCACCCCATTCAAAATGCCTATACTTATAGGACATGTTTTATCTTTTTATGCAGAGCCGCGGCTGTGCGCTCGCATAGAGGTGAATGGGGCCTTAAGCAGTCACAAGCACCAGGTGTGGCAAGAGTCGGACCCCACCGATCACCTGTCCTGAGCAAAAGTCAACAGTATCAAAATCCTGGAAAAACCCAATTAACAAAGGTAAACTGACTCTTTTCCCTTGAAACTACATGTATATATCAATCTGCTCAGCTCCTCCTGCTCTATAACACACTGCCTGCAGATTACATGGTGACAGGTTCTCTTTATATATAATCTGCTCAGCTCCTCCTGCTCTATAACACACTGCCTGCAGATTACATGGTGACAGGTTCTCTTTATATATAATCTGCTCAGCTCCTCCTGCTCTATAACACATTGCCTGCAGATTACATGGTGACAGGTTCTCTTTATATATAATCTGCTCAGCTCCTCCTGCTCTATAACACTCTGCCTGCAGATTACATGGTGACAGGTTCTCTTTATATATATAATCTGCTCAGCTCCTCCTGCTCTATAACACACTGCCTGCAGATTACATGGTGACAGGTTCTCTTTATATATAATCTGCTCAGCTCCTCCTGCTCTATAACACTCTGCCTGCAGATTACATGGTGACAGGTTCTCTTTATATATATAATCTGCTCAGCTCCTCCTGCTCTATAACACACTGCCTGCAGATTACATGGTGACAGGTTCTCTTTATATATAATCTGCTCAGCTCCTCCTGCTCTATAACACACTGCCTGCAGATTACATGGTGACAGGTTCTCTTTATATATAATCTGCTCAGCTCCTCCTGCTCTATAACACACTGCCTGCAGATTACATGGTGACAGGTTCTCTTTATATATATAATCTGCTCAGCTCCTCCTGCTCTATAACACTCTGCCTGCCGATTACATGGTGACAGGTTTCTCTTCATATATATATAATCTGCTCAGCTCCTCCTGCTCTATAACACACTGCCTGCAGATTACATGGTGACAGGTTCTCTTTATATATAATCTGCTCAGCTCCTCCTGCTCTATAACACACTGCCTGCAGATTACATGGTGACAGGTTCTCTTTATATATAATCTGCTCAGCTCCTCCTGCTCTATAACACATTGCCTGCAGATTACATGGTGACAGGTTCTCTTTATATATAATCTGCTCAGCTCCTCCTGCTCTATAACACTCTGCCTGCAGATTACATGGTGACAGGTTCTCTTTATATATATAATCTGCTCAGCTCCTCCTGCTCTATAACACTCTGCCTGCAGATTACACGGTGACAGGTTCTCTTTATATATAATCTGCTCAGCTCCTCCTGCTCTATAACACTCTGCCTGCAGATTACATGGTGACAGGTTCTCTTTATATATATAATCTGCTCAGCTCCTCCTGCTCTATAACACACTGCCTGCAGATTACATGGTGACAGGTTCTCTTTATATATAATCTGCTCAGCTCCTCCTGCTCTATAACACTCTGCCTGCAGATTACATGGTGACAGGTTCTCTTTATATATATAATCTGCTCAGCTCCTCCTGCTCTATAACACACTGCCTGCAGATTACATGGTGACAGGTTCTCTTTATATATAATCTGCTCAGCTCCTCCTGCTCTATAACACACTGCCTGCAGATTACATGGTGACAGGTTCTCTTTATATATAATCTGCTCAGCTCCTCCTGCCTCTATAACACACTGCCTGCAGATTACATGGTGACAGGTTCTCTTTATATATATAATCTGCTCAGCTCCTCCTGCTCTATAACACTCTGCCTGCCGATTACATGGTGACAGGTTCTCTTCATATATATATAATCTGCTCAGCTCCTCCTGCTCTATAACACACTGCCTGCAGATTACATGGTGACAGGTTCTCTTTATATATAATCTGCTCAGCTCCTCCTGCTCTATAACACACTGCCTGCAGATTACATGGTGACAGGTTCTCTTTATATATATAATCTGATCAGCTCCTCCTGCTCTATAACACACTGCCTGCAGATTACATGGTGACAGGTTCTCTTTATATATAATCTGCTCAGCTCCTCCTGCTCTATAACACTCTGCCTGCAGATTACATGGTGACAGGTTCTCTTTATATATAATCTGCTCAGCTCCTCCTGCTCTATAACACACTGCCTGCAGATTACATGGTGACAGGTTCTCTTTATATATAATCTGCTCAGCTCCTCCTGCTCTATAACACACTGCCTGCAGATTACATGGTGACAGGTTCTCTTTATATATAATCTGCTCCGCTCCTCCTGCTCTATAACACACTGCCTGCAGATTACATGGTGACAGGTTCTCTTTATATATAATCTGCTCAGCTCCTCCTGCTCTATAACACTCTGCCTGCAGATTACACGGTGACAGGTTCTCTTTAATATATAATCTGCTCAGCTCCTCCTGCTCTATAACACACTGCCTGCAGATTACACGGTGACAGGTTCTCTTTATATATAATCTGCTCCGCTCCTCCTGCTCTATAACACTCTGCCTGCAGATTACATGGTGACAGGTTCTCTTTATATATAATGTGCTCAGCTCCTCCTGCTCTATAACACACTGCCTGCAGATTACATGGTGACAGGTTCTCTTTATATATAATCTGCTCAGCTCCTCCTGCTCTATAACACTCTGCCTGCAGATTACATGGTGACAGGTTCTCTTTATATATAATCTGCTCCGCTCCTCCTGCTCTATAACACACTGCCTGCAGATTACATGGTGACAGGTTCTCTTTATATATAATCTGCTCAGCTCCTCCTGCTCTATAACACTCTGCCTGCAGATTACATGGTGACAGGTTCTCTTTATATATAATCTGCTCCGCTCCTCCTGCTCTATAACACACTGCCTGCAGATTACATGGTGACAGGTTCTCTTTATATATATAATCTGCTCCGCTCCTCCTGCTCTATAACACACTGCCTGCAGATTACATGGTGACAGGTTCTCTTTATATATATAATCTGCTCAGCTCCTCCTGCTCTATAACACACTGCCTGCAGATTACATGGTGACAGGTTCTCTTTATATATAATCTGCTCAGCTCCTCCTGCTCTATAACACACTGCCTGCAGATTACATGGTGACAGGTTCTCTTTATATATAATCTGCTCAGCTCCTCCTGCCTCTATAACACACTGCCTGCAGATTACATGGTGACAGGTTCTCTTTATATATAATCTGCTCAGCTCCTCCTGCTCTATAACACACTGCCTGCAGATTACATGGTGACAGGTTCTCTTTATATATAATCTGCTCAGCTTCTCCTGCTCTATAACACACTGCCTGCAGATTACATGGTGACAGGTTCTCTTTATATATAATCTGCTCAGCTCCTCCTGCTCTATAACACACTGCCTGCAGATTACATGGTGACAGGTTCTCTTTATATATAATCTGCTCAGCTCCTCCTGCTCTATAACACACTGCCTGCAGATTACATGGTGACGGGTTCTCTTTATATATAATCTGCTCAGCTCCTCCTGCTCTATAACACTCTGCTTGCAGATATGACTTGCCCATATAACTGCATGACCTCTACAATATTGCACAAATTGAAATTGGTGTCTGGATTTGCTGAAATTTCAGGACACCAAATTTTGTAATGTTCCATTGAATTCTTCATCCTGATTGACAGGGCTGTAACGTGGCAGCTGAGCTATCACCGTCTTGGATCCGTGCGATGCAGCCAGTCTGGTCATTAGAAGAACCATACAGTTGAAACCTGAATGAATGATGTAAACCCAGAAGATGCATTGATAGGAATTTCCCTGATGTTGAACTGTGAAGCTCTAACCCTTGTGGCCGCCGTCTAAAGGCTGTATTACACATAGTAATGCTCATTAGCGATCAACTGGCAGTAAATGCTGCCGCCGACTGCCTGATGAATGAGCGGTTGCTCGTTAACCCAATCCCCAACCCAAATTTTTTGACAGGTTAAAAAATAATTGTTTGCCGGCAGCAGATTTTACCATATAATCACAATCTGCTGCCGGCAAACAATGAATCAGTTTGATTGCCCCTCACTGCATATAATAGTCGTGTCTCCTCTGTCAAAGAGCAGACGATTGATGGGAAGGAACGTTTCCTTCCTATCGCCTGTTAAATCGGGCTGTGTAATATAGACTTAAGAGAAGCCTAACCGGTGGTCTCTGATAGTGGAGAAGGTCTTCTATCCTGCAGAAAGATTGTGTACTCACATGACACACGAAGCACTGAGGGTGCCATAAACCATTCAAAGCCGATATGTAGCTTTCCTTCACAGGTTCAGAACAACCAGCACAGACTGCTCCAAAGAGTCGGTAATAATCATATGAACAATAGGGATGCTCATCCTTTTCATGGAAGCCTGCAGGACACAGAAAGAGTAGACATTAGACAGCAAACGGGCAACCTCAAGTGAGACCCCCACTCAGAGGCTTTTATAGTAAGATTTACCAGAACATGATAGCAACATTCATAAGGCAGAATCATTGTGAGGGAAAGGACATATTTAGCTAATTCCCTTGGTTTTTGTTGACACTCTGGTTTACAGGATAGTCGCAGAATATCGATAATAACTGGAATGGAAAACCATGGCATGCCAAATACAGCTAGGAGGGTCAGGGGATTAGGGATAGCTAACACTAACCAGAAAGGAAAGCCGTGGCATCCTAAATACAGCTAGGAGGGTCAGGGGGTTAGGGATAGCTAACACTAACCGGAAAGGAAAGCCATGGCACCTAAATACAGCTAGGAGGGTCAGGGGGTTAGGGATAGCTAACACTAACCGGAAAGGAAAGCCGTGGCATCTTAAATACAGCTAGGAGGGTCAGGGGGTTAGGGATAGTAACACTAACCGGAAAGGAATACCATGGCATCCTAAATACAGCTAGGAGGGTCAGGGGGTTCGCGATAGTAACACTAACCGGAAAGGAATGCCATGGCATCCTAAATACAGCTAGGAGGGTCAGGGGGTTAGGGATAGTAACACTAACCAGAAAGGAAAGCCATGGCACCTAAATACAGCTATAAGGATCAGGGGGTTAGGGATAGCTAATACTAACTGGAAAGGAAAGCCATGGCATCCTAAATACAGCTATGAGGATCAGGGGGTTAGGGATAGCTAACCCTAACCAGAAAGGAATGCCATGGCATGCTAAATACAGCTAGGAGGATCAGGGGGTTAGGGATAGCTAACACTAACCGGAAAGGAAAACCTTGGCCTGCTAAATACAGCTAGGAGGGTCAGGGGGTTAGGGATAGCTAACACTAACCGGAAAGGAAAGCCATGGCATGCCAAATACAGCTATGAGGGTCAGGGGATTAGGGATAGCTAACACTAACCGGAAAGGAAAATCTTGGCCTGCTTAATACAGCTAGGAGGGTCAGGGGGTTAGGGATAGCTAACACTAACCGGAAAGGAAAATCTTGGCCTGCTTAATACAGCTAGGAGGGTCAGGGGGTTAGGGATAGCTAACACTAACCGGAAAGGAAAGCCATGGCATGCCAAATACAGCTATGAGGGTCAGGGGATTAGGGATAGCTAACACTAACCGAAAAGGAAAATCTTGGCCTGCTTAATACAGCTAGTAGGGTCAGGGGGTTAGGGATAGCTAACACTAACTGGAAAGGAAAACCATGGCATGCCAAATACACCAATGAGGGTCAGGGGACCCTCCTCCCTCCAGCAGGTGGCGCTGTGGTAAAACTTACCACTCTGCGTGCCGTCTTTCCTGCTGGAACAGGTCGGGAGCTACAGGCAAAGGTAAGTAGTGTCTGTGGGGTTTTTTTGCTTTTTTTTGGCGACCCCTTTAAACCAGACACCCTCCCCTCTTCCTAAATACAGCTAGGGGGGTCAGGGGGTTAGGGATAGCTAACACTAACCGGAAAGGAAAGCTATAGAATCCTAAATACAGCTAGGAGGGTCGGGGGGTTAGGGATAGCTAACATTAACTTGAAAGGAAAGCCAATTAACATATAGAAAGTCACTGTCCTAAGTCAGAGGGCCACCAGGCAACATTCCAGAGCAGTGGACTCACACAGAACACACATACTCCACACTGGACATCCAGTTGCACTGAGAACATTATCCAGGTAGGGTGTTGTACAGTAGGTCACTCTCTCTTTCTTGTATTACCATGGGGCATTGGCCATGTGGGGAGCTCCTCCATTGTGTTCTGTATATATATACATAGATATAGAAAAAGAGCAGCAGCACACTTTAAGTTGGCTGGGTGCAAACCCTCTCAGGATGACCAGGATCCACGGGTTAATACAAAAATGAAAAAGGCACTCCAAAAATCTGGTGAAAAGGTCGATGTCTATTCAGCCGTGCATCAGCCAGCAACATATCATGTGTCACACAGCATGTATACCGTAACACACGGGTCATACAACCAAGGGAATAATAGTTCATTATGTAAAAATGTAGGTGACCCTAACCTGTGTTGATTTAGCCTCATTTTGAGATCCCAAGTAGTTTCTCCCATCACAGAAATTGGAATATTAAGGGCTGAGTAGTGTAGACAGATGTAGCTGCCCTTGCCATAATTGCGTCAATTGTTCCCTTATGTTGGGAAGAAATGGTGATGTACATCCCTCCTCCATATGTGACCTGTGATTCTAACTATGGAGGGCATTCGTTGGAGGATCTCTGCCACTTCTGGTATGTAGGAGAAACAAGGTCGCAGAGGAGAAGCTGGATCCACCAGGGTCTACACATTTCACATGGAGGGACCTTAAGGTGTTCTCCGGGAATTAAGAAAATTAAAATACTTAAATATTACTTTATAATAAATATATTCACAAATACCTTATATTAGTTATAATGGCTCCTTTTGTCTGGGGAGCAATCATCAGGGGAAATAAAATGGCCGCCGTCCTGTTAGTTCACACAAAACCTGTCCTAGTCACACAGCAGGACAAGTTACTTCACAACACTGAGGTAAAGAGCTGCCCCATCCTCCTCTCTGCTATACAGGGATTGTGATCCTGAATACAGATGATACGAACTTCAGCTGAATCTCTGTGGGAATTTAGTTCATGAGGAGACATGAAGTACAGAGAAGAAGGATAGAACAGACTGTGGTAATGTGGGGCTGTGGTAATGGAGACTGCATACAAGTGCTGCTGCTCATTAGCCATTCCATTCCCACAGAGATTCACCTGTATTCAGACCCATAACCCCTGACTAGCAGAGCAGAGAGGAGGATGAGGCAGCTCTTTAGCTCGGTGTTGTGAAGTAACTTGTCCTCCTGTGTGATTAGGACAGGTTTTGTGTGTACTAATAGGACGGCGGCCATGTTGTTTCCCCTGATGATTGCTCCCCATGACAAAACGAGCCATTATAACTAATGTAAGGTATTTGTGAATATATTTATTATAAAATAATATTTAAGTATTTTCATTTTCTTAATTCCCGGAGAACCCCTTTAGGTTCAGGATACTTGAACAAATCGGTGTCCAGAAGCACGGCGACTAAAGGAAAAATAACCTTCCAAATTTTGAAGCCCAAGGGCTTGAATGTGGTGTTTAAGGTAACAGGTTAGATTTAAGGGAGACTCCCACTTCCATGCTCTGTGTATCCAGCGGGACATTGGGGATACATGTGCTCTTGATACTTCTTCATCTCTTTCTCCTAGGGAGAATGTGATCTATTTGTTTGAGAATCTCTAAAAATTATAAACAGGGGCACAGCAATGACTGAACTCTTGGGTGTAATCCATCTGGACCCGGAGCCTGTCGAGATTGGGGGCACATAATGGTGCCCTTAGTCTGTACTTCCATCTTGGTCTGATGGGAGTGCCCGGGTCACCCTGGGTCTCCATCCTCCCCAGGGCCGTATATGTTCTCCCCAGCGCCCTTTCCATTTATTCATTTTCTAGTATGTTTGCCTGAATAGTTGGAAGTGCTGCTATAACCGTGAAGTTTGGTGACTGTCTCCACGGAGACATTGGTGATGTAATTCACATGCCGGCATGGTGGTAACTGAGCGGCCATCTTGGATTTGGTTCTCCTGACAGTGGCCTAGCTGAGCCCCGCACAAACGCACGCTCTTAACTATAATCACTAATCAGGCCAGACATGAAATGAACACATTGTCTACTGGGAGATGGATTTTATATCTGATCCTGTCACCTGGAATCATACTTCTTTACTGTTTCATGAAATGATCTTATATGATCACCTATATTTTTACACACTGAACCAATTATTCGTATGTATGCGGTATACTGGGAAAAGGCGCCACTGAGCTGATGCATGGCTGAATAGACATCCACCTTCTCACCTGGTTTTTGGAGTGCTGACTCTTGTACTTGTATATGTATCTAGTGAAACAGTTGTTCATACCTTTATCACTTAGCCTACGGATGTCTATTTATTCTCAAATTAGATGCTAAAAGTTAATGCTAAAATAATCAGAATTTTTTTTCCCAGCAATCCAACATACTGTCATATAGGGTTAGGGTTTCAGTGCTTTAGGACCAACGCTCCAGTCATTTAACATCACGTCTTCCTCAACAGCAACCGGAACAATAACCAGAAATGTATGTGACCTCGCCTACATTATGCGGTCATATGGTGGATCTCGCCTGCTGCAGTCAGCCATGTACATAAGCCGTCAGCAGCAGTACCACAGAGGACGGAGCGGGCTGCGGTACATGGTGGCAGGGGAGACATGTGGCAAGTGCTGTATCTCATATGTTTGGTAGTGCACAGGAAGTAGGAACGCCTAATGATAAATGCATGCTGAAATGATCATTATTGCGCTAGGTAGATTGGCCGGTCACAATCCCGCCTCAGTTTTACCTTCTTCCCCAATTGCTTTTCTGCATATTTTGCAGCAGAAATGCTCGGGATGCCAGGTCCGGCCAAGAGCAGTCACTAAATTCTGTAAAACAAATGTAAAAACAATCAGCATCTTGTGGATTCTACGGATATCTCAGCTATCCACAGAATCCTCCACAAAAATCAGTAAAGACAAGGGTTAAAAAACACCAGAGAATGAGGAGCTGTCGAGACTCGAGCATTCAACAAGTGGAAAAACACCAGAAACAGAAGCGTGAATAAAAGCGCTAGACAGGAGGTCGAAAGCAGAAGCAGATATCATCCACAACACAGGAATATCAGAGATAATAAAGAGGCAAAATTCCTACAAAAGGACAGGAAAAGGGAGAAGCCGACAGGTGTCCAGCTGCTTCTGGCTACATGAGACATTACCTGTAAGATGGGGAGGTCACACAACGCACAGCGTGGGGCATACAGTGAAAAATAGTCTCTTTCACAATATGGACGTCCATCTTTTTCAAAGAAGTTTGTAGTTCCGATAAGTGACTTACAGTGTGCACAAACAAAGTGTTCAGGGTGCCACGTGTGTCCTAATGCAGTCACCACCTGAGAAGGAAGAACATGGCTATAAGATAGTGGCGCTATCAGTTTGACACCGTTTCCTCCTGACAATGCTGGCCACAGGGCCTGACTTACCATGCCTTCTATCAGGTAATGTCCTACCACAGTGTAAGCTGGATGGAGGCATCACCATATGAAGGCCATCCATCCTGATGTTAAAACAGGTCACAAATTTGCTGGAGCAGACAGACAAGCGAGTTTGAGAGCTTCATCTACAAGATGTCCTCTCCACTATCCTCAGGTAGTTCCCACAAAACCCATCTATATCATTTATATCAGACCATACAGAATAACATCCTGGCAGGATTTCCTAATGAGCAGGTGATGACAACACGTTCACATTGCAGTCACCTGTGTGGAAGCCAGTCTACTGGTGGCCAGGACTAGATGGGCCAGGAGGCCTCTTCTGGCGCCAATCCTGCCTGTTTCTGTCTCCCAGAGATTCCTCCTGTTCCCTGCACCAGCCTCATCTCAGGTGAATAGATGTCTCAGTATGAGAGCGGTCTACACAAGGCGGGCCATGTACCTGATGTGTATGTATTCTGTGGTCTGCATATTGCAGATAGCAAAATATGGATACTGTCCATGTTGCACCCACATTTTTCATGGACCCATTGACTTCAATGGGCTAATAGTCAACATTTTGGGGCCAGGTGTAGGACAGAACAGAAATATGGGTCACCAGTGTGCTTTCCATAACTGTATGTTTATTTCACACAAAATGTGGACCGTGGACCCAATTAATTCAAAGGGTTCGCAAAAAATTGTGGATGGCACTTGAAGTGTTTTCATATTTTTCAGAACCGCAATTTACAGACCACAAAATGGACAGTGGAGACAATGGAGTTGTGTTCATGAGGACTAATACTGTGACTGAAGAATAAGAAGTAGGTTCCAGCGTGGCATTTTGTGATGTGTTTGTTGGGCACCGTTTAGACAGGCGATATATACAGCTGTGTAAATGCAGGAAGGGCTCAGCAGCGTGGTCTGTGTGGCACACCACCAGGACATCTGAACCAGCCAGCTCCAGTAAAGGGGCGAACCTGAGCGCGTGGCCTGTGTGGCACACCACCAGGACATCTGAACCAGCCAGCTCCAGGAAAGGGGCGAACCTGAGCGCGTGGCCTGTGTGGCACACCACCAGGACATCTGAACCAGCCAGCTCCAGGAAAAGGCCGGTTCAGATGTCCTGGTGGTGTGCCACACAGGCCACCTGATGTCCCTAACCTGATGTCCCTAACCTGATGTCCCTAACCTGAGCGCGTGGCCTGTGTGGCACACCACCAGGACATCTGAACCAACCAGCTCCAGTAAAGGGGCGAACCTGAGCGCGTGGCCTGTGTGGCACACCACCAGGACATCTGAACCAGCCAGCTCAAGGAAAGGGGCGAACCTGAGCGCGTGGCCTGTGTGGCACACCACCAGGGCATCTGAACCAGCCAGCTCCAGGAAAGGGGCGAACCTGAGCGCGTGGCCTGTGTGGCACACCACCAGGACATCTGAACCAGCCAGCTCCAGGAAAAGGCCGGTTCAGATGTCCTGGTGGTGTGCCACACAGGCCACCTGATGTCCCTAACCTGATGTCCCTAACCCGAGTGCGTGGCCTGTGTGAAGGGGTTAGGGTAGGGCTGCTTTCCACACAAGGCAGATATTACCCACTCTGGCTTTTGCAATAACATCTGCAGCAAAATGTTTTCAAATCCATGATGACATCCTGCAGCTTTTTCTACATACAGTAAAGAGCCTGAAGACGGCAGGCTCATAGCTTCGCATTCAATTTTTTACCTATAGATGCAAATCCACAAGAAAGATGATAATTTTGCTACATCTGAACATGGCCTTACAGTCTTCAAGCCCGGCTCTGAGACTGTGTGGGACGTAAGTTATAAGGAAATGGTTATCTTCAGAGGCTTGTATCAACCGTATTCAAGATTTGGGCTTCAATCCCCCGAAAACCCAAAGTGCACAGCACGAAGCCTCACCTGTCCAGCTATAGGGCGCTGGCAGCTTTCACACAGGCCTTTGGAGAGTGTTTCTATCCCTTGTTGTTTTAGACCAGACTGAAGTTTCACCATCATGGAGTCCAGGTCAGTTTTACTATCAGGTTCCGTACACTTGGGGTGAGATGTTTCTTCTGGAAGTCTCTTCTCTACCACAGAACCTTCCGGTTCAGATCTGGACGAAGGAGAATTTTTCAGGTCTGGATTTCCAGGGTTTGCAGATGTCTCATGTCTTTTGGAAGGTGAATACACAGCTTCTCCGATGCCAGAACCCACACATGAGCCCCCAGGTATGTACGTTTCAGGCTGCTGCTGTGCCAGAGACAACTGCAAGAAGAGTAAAAAACACTATGAAAAATGCAAATACTCACAATGTGCTCCACCTTCTTCAATCGTCTAAATATTTCCAGGAATATGACGCCCATGATACAGAGACTAAACCCTAACCCTGACTGTGCTTTATGTGGATTGTCCCATTCACTTCCAAAGATGGATTTACTAGGGCAGGAAACCGGCTGTTCTGAAACTACAACTCCCAGAATCCTCCTTTCACTTCTATGGGTTTGAAGAATAGCAATAGAGTACGTGTGCATGCTGGGGGCTCACAGCCGCTGGAGCGCCGACAGTTACTGATCCCTGTACTAGGACACAAGTATCACAGTCTGAAACACTATGCAGCCCCTCATCCAGACCCAGAGTGGTGGCCATGGTCACGATAATGGCAAAGGGTGGGACTTTCTGTAGAGATGGTGGACATCTCCGTGTGACATAAGAGACAATGTGCTGAGCTCCGTCATCAGAGAATCTGGGATGATGAAGTGATCATCATGGAGGGGTTAGGGTTAAAAGCTGAGAGGAAAAAATACAATTCTTACCGTGTTTTGTTTGTGAAAGTCTGAAAGCGATGCCATCAGTCTGTCCAGCTCCAGCGTGGCGGAGGATGCCGACAAAGCCCTAAAAAGATGGAAACAGAATAGATGATTAATTACACTACATCTTTAATTGCTGCAATAATCTACAAGCTGACTCAGTGTGGGTAACTGGAAAGTCTGGCATCTGTCCTAGGGTTGTAACACTGAAGAATCTGGGTGTACTGGTAGATCACAGCACAATGTCAGTAAGCTGCTTCTAAGGCCAGCACAATACTAAGGCATGGACTTCTAGTATAGGGATTCCCACTTTACAAATCCTGGTGCCAGGGGCGGTTTTGCCATAGACCTTACAGGGAAATTTCCCAGTGGGCCAATGCCCAGGGGGCAACCTGAGCCCTCCTCATTCTGGCCAGTGGAGGTTTTTGTGGATGTATATTGTGCTGCTGGCAGTATTTTGCGATGGACTATGGTATTTGGCTCTGTTGGGCAGTAAAATGTGCCACAATATAGTATTGCTGGTCCTGCCTTCCATCAGTTTGGACCCAACTACAAAAAGGAGCCACTTTTAGTATTTTTGCCACGGCCACTCTAAGTTCCAGGTCCGCCCCAGCATGGAGCAGTCTCATCTGGAATGAACCAGGTCATGGAAAGTTCACCCGGAATGGGAAAAAATGGCTTGGACTTGATGGATTTGTGTCTTTTTTCAACCATATTAACTATATAAAGAGCAAGTAAACTGATAAGAGGCCGGGGGGTCTCCAAAGAAAGATGAAAGGAATCTAAGGGGGACTCCATATAAATAAAGTACATATGGTAAGTGGCCCATACAAAAAATATGATGAAAAGCTATCCTGCCTAGCACACAGAGCTGGTGGCCTCTGCATGCAGGTGTGGGGGCAGCTAACTGAATATTTACAGGGAGATTTATCGCCTTCCTTAAGCTTGAAAAGTGGCTTTAAAAAGTTCCAGGTGCGACATTTTCACTTCAACTTTGTACAAAATGATTGCATTTTCTGATGTAAATGAAGGCAGAAATTTACGGAACCTCTAAGATGTCACAGATTTCTGGTTAGGTGCACAGACTTCAGGAGGATGCACCTAATTTATGATGAGGCAACTCAGTAGATATCAAGACCTTGATAAATCTCCCCCTTAATGTCTGTCGGGTGCACAGTCTGGGGCTGAATGCACCATAACAGCAATGTGAGATACAGCAGTGTGTAAATGGAGTCCAACCCTGGAGAATCTGCGGCAGGTGAAGACCCTGGGAATGCCGTCTGATACCAGGAATAATTCCTTATTCTGCACTTCTCTGGTTTGGGACAAGGACTTTCCAGGTCCTCCAGAAGCCAGATTATCCCTCACCTTCGTTCATCTGGGATTACAGACACATTTTTCTCTCTTGGTGGAAACTGGGACATGATTTCATCTAAGAAAGGAAACAAGAGAAACAGGAGATCCATGAGAGATGGACATGGGAAGAACTTCATATTCCAGCAAAGACATCAACCCCTTCACGATAATAAAAAATAGTGAAGGCATAAAGAGGAGCGGATGGAGGAAATCAGGATATGTAGACCTTCATTGGCCAAAATCTCTTTCACCTTCTAGATGATCAGACTATTAGTGAGCGTCCTTTACTAACTGCCCTGATGGCGGTAATACACGCGGTGAGGTGTAATGAGGAGACAGACGCAGACATACTCGTGGAACGGCTTGCACTTTATAGGGGATAAGGACTGGGAACTGCCAGAGGAGTGTGACAGCAGTCTCCCCTGGAAGGATCGGAACAGGAAGCTGTCACCTAAACGAGCGCTCAGCTGACAACTCTCTAATGTGAATAATCAGCTTATTGGGGTTTTCTGGGAGTTTAATATTGATGGTTCATCCTCCCTGCTGACCATGGCGCTCGGTTCATACGGCCTAGGTCAAGTGAACGGGCCTAGGATGAACGGTGTACAGCACTATGGTCGCTGGGAGCTGAATCCTCATCAATCAGATGAACTACCCTGAGGCTAGACCATCAAAGATCAGGAAAAGGAGCAGAGACAAGCGGAAAATGGCGGCTTTCATATTACTAAGCCATCATCAGGTACAGCAAGAGAAATCTTAAAGGTGTATTCCTAGACCCCAGAACCCCTGCGATGCAAAAAAAATAAAAAAAAAAGATTTTTAATTAAAATTTATTTTATGACATGAAAAAAAAAAACAATATAAATTTGGTATTGTCATAATCGTATGAACTTGTAGAATAAAGTCATATCAAATATACCACATGGAGAAACCTATAAATCAAAAAGTTGTTTGTACCCAAAAATTGTGCCCATAAAAAGTACAGCCCGTCCCGCAAAAAAGTGAGCCCTCACAAAGCTCAGTCAACCAAAAAATAAGAAAAGTTATGGCCCTAGAAAACTATTTCAGCAAATTCCATGTTGGAAAATGCAGATGCTGCTCCTTACAGCCACATATAAAGGTGCACCACCAATGAGGTCAGGTGAGGCGATCGCTTCATGTAGCATTAGGTAGGGAGGGGCAAGAGAGGGACAGCAGAAGGACCATGGGATGGAGGGAAAGGGTTAGGTTAAGAAATTGGCATGGGGGGAACACTGTTTTATTACCCTAATTGCCTTAGGCAGCAGAAAGTGCAACCTGCACAAATGACGCGTTCCCGAATTCAGAAGAAAATGGTCAACAAATTCTGAGTGCATTTTCTCCTGTTACCCCTTGTGAAAATGAAAAATTTGGGGCTAAAGCAACATTTTTTTCTAAAAATGTAATTTTTTTTCACAGCCAAGTGCTTCTAAAATCTATGTATCCCAAAAACCAGTCCAGCAAAATCTTCCCTCCAAAAACTACTTGCCGCTCCTTCCCTTCTGAGCCCCGCGGTGTACCCATGTAAAGGTTTACAATCACATATGGGCAGGGCCGTATTTAGGGTTCATGCTGCCCTAGGCACTCTCTGTGATGACGCCCCCCCCCCCAACGCGACCCATTCCCCCACGCCCCCAAATTTCAGCCGCGCCACCACCCCCCAGCAAAACCTGACCCTATGCACTTTAGTCGTCCAGTCACAGGGGTCGGCCCTATAGGCTGACAATGGAGGCTATTGTGCCTGCATGTATTTACTACATTTCTACATAACTATCGCAGCAATGTACCGTATCTAGAGCTTGCCAGCAAACTTAATGCAACTAAAAGAGTCATGATAAACATACCACATACCAACTATGCACCCACCAGACCTCAGATCAGCAGAATGTGCGCCCATCAGATCTCAGATCAGCGTATTGTGCCCCCATGAGACCTCAGATCAGCAGAATGTGCCCCCAACAAACCTCACATCAGCCCATTGTGCCCCCATCATACCTCAGATCAGCCCACTGTACCCCATCAGACCTCAGATCAACCCACTGTGCCCCCATCAGACCTCAGTTCAGCAGAATGTACCCCCATCAGACCGCAGATCAGCCCACTGTGCCCCCATCAGACCTCAGATCAGCCCACTGTGCCCCCATCAGACCTCAGTTCAGCCCATTGTGCCCCCATCAGACCTCACATTAGCCCACTGTGCCGCCATCAGACCTCAGATCAGCCCATTGTGCCCCATCAGACCTCAGATCAGCAGAATGTACCCCCATCAGACCTCAGATCAGCCCACTGTACCCCATCAGACCTCAGATCAGCCCACTGTGCCCCCATCAGACCTCAGTTCAGCCCATTGTGCCCCCATCAGACCTCACATTAGCCCACTGTGCCGCCATCAGACCTCAGATCAGCCCATTGTGCCCACATCAGACCTCAGATCAGCCCATTGTGCCCCCATCAGACCTCAGATCAGCCTCTTGTGCCCCCATCAGACCTCAAATCAGCCTCTTGTGTCCCCATCAGACCTCAGAACAGCCCACTGTGCCCCATCAGACCTCAGATCAGCGTCTTGTGCCCCCATCAGACCTCAGATCAGTGTCTTGTGGCCCCATCAGACCTCAGATCAGCATTTTGTGCCCCCATCAGACCTCAGATCAGCATCTTGTGCCCCCATCAGACCTCAGATCAGCGTCTTGTGCCCCCATCAGACCTCAGATCAGCGTCTTGTGACCCCATCAGACCTCAGATCAGCGTCTTGTGCCCCCATCAGACCTCAGATCAGCGTCTTGTGCCCCCATCAGACCTCAGAACAGCCCACTGTGCCCGCATCAGACCTCAGATCAACGTCTTGTGCCCCCATCAGACCTCAGATCAGCATCTTGTGCCTTGTGCACCCCTCAGACCTGCCCACCCAGCCACTTAAAAAAAAAATACTTGGGGGCGGAGTCTGACCGCTGAAGGAGACGGACGCATGTAAGCTCGGCTCCTCCACAGCAGCGTTACCGACAGCCTAAAACCACATTTTTAGACGTCATCATGGTCAAATATGGCAAAGAAAGGAAAGCAGACCTACCTGGTTCCCAGCAGCAGCAAAAAAACCCGCCGGATCTCCATAGATTCCTGCAACAAAGGACTCCGAGCATACCACCCCGTCCAGCCAAGATGGCGCAGGAAGAAATGGCGGGAGCAGACAGCGCCGAGGAGTCGGACCAACACAGCGGAGAGATCAGAAATCGTAGAGACTGTGAGTTGGCGGCCACATCTAAAGCCTTCTTTAGAGACACTATCTCCGAAGCTCTCCAGCCTGTCCTCTCAGAGCTCTCTGAGATTAAGACGGAGATCAGACACATAGGGGCCAGAGTAGAGGGCCTTGAGACAACGTGTGCTGCCATAGTCACCCACTCCTCAGCCTTAGAGAAGAGGTCCTCTGACCACCTAGCACACATTAATAAAGCGCTAACGCTTATTGAAGACCAGGAGAACAGAAGCAGAAGACGTAACATTCGCTTCAAAGGCCTACCAGAATCCTGGGCATCAGACTCCCTGTCTAAAGTGGCTAACGAAATCTTTACTCACCTTTTGGGGCCGGATGAAGCACAGACTGTGGTTATTGAAAGAATTCATAGGGCCCTAAGACCCAAGCCCCAACAGTCAGAGCCGCCGAGAGACGTGATCTGCGGCCTGCTCTCCTATGTAGATACCAACAGAATCCTCCAGGCCGCCAGAGAAAAGGCGCCAGTACTCTATGACGGGGTAGTGTTAGCCCTGTACCAAGACGTCGCACCATCCATATTGGCAAAAAGACGCCTGCTTCGCCCCTTGCTGGAACAGCTACGTGAAAGAAACATAATGTACTCCTGGATGTACCCCTTCGGGTTAGCAGTCTCCTGCAACGGCAAACGCCTAAGAGTAAATCACCCTGATGACCTCAAGGAAATTTGGCGTACTTGCAACATTCCACCGATGCAGATTCCCTCCTGGTTACCCATGGAAGAAGGAGTACCGTTACCTGCTCTGCCGCGACTGGATCAATGGCAGATGGTATCCAAACCTAAACGCCAGAAAGCGGGACCTCGATCCCCAAGGGCTCAATCTGACCCAGATTGATAAGCTCCTTTAAGCCTACTCAACCCTTAATACTTCTCTTATTGAACACTATCCTGGGCATCCTTTCCTCAGATGAAGAAAACCCATCCTACATCCCGATGTTTTCATTCCATGTCTTTTCTCTGCTCCTTTTTTCTTTTTGTTTTTCTTTTTCTTTTTCTTTTTCCTTTTCTTTTTTCTTATAGTGACTGCTCCTTGTTCATCGACCCAGATCTTCCTAGAACCTCTTCATGGGACAAGTAACCTCGCTCCCCACAAGAGCGACACTGTGGCTTATAACCTAACATCGCAACTCTTCTCAACAGATAAGCTTTTCAATCTCCCTTGTATTAATGGACTTCTCTAATATACACCAGCTATTTACTGAATAGACTTTCCCCCCCTTTCCCCCCCCCCCCCCCAAGGAGAGAGAAGAGAGAAGAGAGGAGAGAGAGGGAAGAGAAGGAAAAAAAAAAAAAAAAAAAAACCCTGCTTCTCCTTTTTTATTTTTCTTTTCGTCAATCTATTTTTGGTAACCTCTCTCCCTCCCTCCCCCAACACCTTCCTTTATTTATCTGAGTGGCCTCATGCCTAGGTTTCCGCCGGAGCACCGAGACTCTGGAAGTGTGGTCGGGTTCTAGGTCATGACAGTAATTATCTGCATGCCTGGAGACCTGCTCATGCAACTATCGATCAATCTGATACTCACCTGCTGATTAGCTTTGCTACAATTGGTCAATACCTATTGATGTTTCTTTTGTACACTGGTATTTCACTTGCAATACATGTTCTTTGCTTGTTTGTTTGCTTGTTCTATTGTGATGACATAACACACACACTTTTAGTAGGCTAGATGGTACACTGCCTATCTACTAGTCAGGACAGCTACATCTGTCTTTACTCGTTTAAAAACCCCTGCTCACAACTTCACCTTACCCACTTACCCTCCCTGCTGACATCAGGGATTACCCTTGAAGATACTAGAGATCACCCCCCCCCCCTTACATCTCTCCACATTCATTTCTCCTCCTCCTTCCTTCTCAACCATTCCCTCCCATGGATTGCACTGTTACATCCTTCAATGTAAAGGGCCTCAATTCTCCTAACAAGAGAAGCCACATATTGCTCTTACTGAAGAAACTTAAAACCCATATAGCTTTCCTGCAAGAAACTCATTTTAAGTCACATCGTATACCCAAACTCCCTACATCTCAATTCAATCAGTGGTTTCACAGTTGCCACCCTACATCAGCCTCCAAGGGAGTGACTATAGCTTTTCATACTTACAACATACAGATACTGAGGGACGGTTGCTTCTGCTTAAAGGGGAAATCGGTTCTAAAATGTTCACCTTTGCCAATCTCTATGCACCTAATGTGGGACAGGTCCCTTGGGTAGCCAAAGCACTGGATACATTACAACTTTTCGCGGAAGGTCCAATTATTCTAGGAACCGATCTAAACCTTGTCCTTGACCCACAGTTAGACTCCTCAACCAACAAGTCCCACGTTTCTGCTAAACAATTGGACAGACTTAATGCCAAACTGCGCTCCCTTAACCTAATAGATGTGTGGAGGGTCAACAATCCCACTACCAAAGACTACACATTCTTCTCTTCCCCACATGACTCGTTCCAACGACTGGATTACATTCTTGTCTCAGCCTCAGCCCTTACCCTTTTCACTCACCCTACAATAGGTGCAATCACAGTCTCTGACCACGCCCCGTGTACGGTCAACTCTCATATGTCCCAATTACCAAAGAGAGATTGGATATGGAGACTTAATGAGTCTTTGCTATACTCAGCAGAAAACCAAACACATATACGGAAACACTTACAAGTATTCTTTGAGACCAACTCAACTCCTTCAGTCTCTCCAGCCGTACTCTGGGAAACACATAAATCCTATATGAGAGGCATACTGATATCCTTAGCCACAAAGGAGAAAAAAGAGAAACAGAAGACAATAGACTCTCTATTAAAACAGATATCTGAGGTTGAAATGTCTCTTAAACGCTCCTTCTCTCAAGCTTCCAAAGATACGCTTTCACTCATGAGGTCTCAGCTCAAGGATTTCCTAGATTTAAGACAAGCCAAACACCACATGCACTTTAAATACAAATTATACGCTCATGGCGATAAAGGAGGCAAGCTAATGTCAGCATTGCTCAAGAAACACAGGGACAGGACATTCATTCGCCAAATCCTGGGACCTCAGGGGGCCACACACACTCGCACTGAGGATATAGCCAAAGCCTTTCATGCCTTTTATACAGACCTCTATAATATCCCCAATGCCCCAGATAATTCCTCTCTTGATAAAATTGAGGCCTTCCTAGACTCCCTAAAACTCCCCACTGTTTCAGCTACTGATGCTAATAAACTTCTAGCACCGGTAACACATGAAGAAGTTGAGACCGTTCTGCGAAGTTTTCCCACAGGAAAGAGCCCTGGGCCAGATGGCTTCCCTATACTATATTACAAGAAATATGAAGATATCCTAGTACCCCGCTTAACCAACCTATGTAACCACCTTTTACACGGAGGTCCCCTCCCAAAGCAGACGCAGGAGGCCCATATCACACTTATCCATAAAAATGGAAAAGATCCTCAATTGTGCAGTAATTATCGACCTATTTCTTTATTGAACATAGATTTAAAACTTTGGGCCAAAATACTGGCAATGAGGATAGGTCCACTCCTTCCTCATATTGTAGGGAGGGAACAAGCAGGTTTCGTGAAGGGTAGAGAGGGCAGAGACAATTCCTGCAAACTGATCCATGCAATTCAGACCGCACACAAACGGAAATTGCCTCTAGCACTGTTGGGGGTAGATGCCGAAAAAGCGTTCGACCGGGTGAGATGGTCTTTCATGAAAGCAATGCTTAATAGACTATCTTTTCCCTCCCAATTGATCTCTGCCATTTTTACCCTTTATGACCAGCCCCATGCTCGGATCAGGGTGAATGGCATCCTATCGCCAACTTTCATCATTACCAATGGAACGCGACAGGGCTGCCCACTATCACCGACTCTGTTTGTCATAGTTATGGAGGCTCTGATCCAATCCGTTAGGCAGAGTGAGGTCATCAAAGGCTTTACCTCAGGTACTTCAACCCTCAAATGTGTAGCGTTCGCAGACGACTTATTGTTTCTCCTGTCAAACCCAATGAAAGACCTAAAAACCCTCTCCAGCCTACTTGACAACTTCGGTCTTCTGTCCAATTTCAAAGTTAACGTATCAAAGTCAGAATTACTAAACGTCACTATCCCAGCCCATAAGATCTCAGAAATACGTAAACATTTTTCATTTCCCTGGGCCTCCTCCTCTATAAAATACCTAGGTGTACACATAACCAGCCGCCCTACAGACCTCTATAAGCTGAATTACCAGCCTCTTTTGACGGATATCAAACAACTATTAAAGGATTATGATTATCCCTATATCTCATGGATGGGACGAAAGAACCTATTAAAGACCTATATCCTGCCTAAAATCTTATACACCTTTGCAATGTTACCCATCCACATTCCAGCCTCTTTCTTCAGTTCCTTTAGATCTCTCTTTAACTCTTACTTGTGGCAAAAAAGGAAACCAAGGCTTCCATATTCTCTACTCATTAAATCTAGAAATCACGGCGGTTTGGGCCTACCGGATTTGGCTTCTTACTACAAGGCGACACATCTGAACAGATGGGCCGAACTGGTTAACCCGCGTAGGAATATGGATTTAGAAATATGGGCCCAACAAACCATAGACATCCCGTTAACAAAAGTCTTATGGTTACCCAAACCCGTGGCCTTCTTGCATCCATTCAGGACCCACTTCTTAAGGGGACATGTGCGGTTTGGCAGTCATTAAGTACTTCAATAATCCCATTCCCCTCTCCATTACTACCGGCACATCTGTTACCAAATGTAATTACTACGCTAGACTCTCCCTACTCAGACTTTTGGAATAAATTGAGCTCCCTTACTATAATGGATCTTTTCCCCACAGGAACTCCGCCTACTATTTCTGTACTGCAGAACTTGACGCGGAGTGATCACATTATGCCCTTACATGTCACCCCACTTCAACAAAATTGCAACAGCCTTCCTTACGGAATATTCCTTCCAGCGGCGGCTCACTCCCTTGGAGGCTGATCTATCCTCCACACAAACCACATCCAGAAAAGTTAGTAGGATATACATGCAGCTTATCAACCCACCTTCCCTGTCCAGACCTGCTTTTATATACTCATGGGAAAAGGAAATAAATGTCTCATTAACAGATCAAGAGGTGCGTGTCATTTTACAGAATGCCCATGGCTTCTCCTCCTGTGTCAGAATGCAGGAGAGCCACTATAAACTCCTCACCCGCTGGTATAAAACTCCAGAGTTTCTATTTGAGCATAAATTATCCTCTACTAATCTATGTTGGAGATGCGAATCTCAAGTGGGATCCCTATATCATATATGGTGGTCCTGTGAATTGATAAAACCTTTCTGGAACCTAGTGGAGGGCGTGGTTCAAAGGATTTGCTCCCCCACTTTTAAAATAGCTCCTGATCATGTTTTTTTGGCCAGACCTGGTGATTCCTACAAGCCCTCTAAATTAAATTTGATAACTCATCTCATAGCAATTGCCAAATCGCTTATTCCACTTCATTGGCTCAGCACCGAGCCTCCCTCTCTAGGCGAATGGGAGACGAAAGTCAACCAAGTTTGCAAATTTGAGGAAATTACCAGTATGGCCAACAGATCAAAAGACAAATATTTGAAGGTGTGGTCCGCATGGAGACAATCACGCATTCCATCCTCTTAGCTCCATCTTCTTAAGCTTAATCTGAACCCATATCAATAGGTAATCCTTACTGATACACTATGAATAAGCACGAACACAATGCTACCTAGAGAAGTAGACAACACTAGGATCTCCAAATGCTCCTCTATCTAATGTTTCTATTAGAATACAGGTAGTCTAAACTAAAAATAAATGAGAAAGCTATACACGTATATATGGCAATCCGAAACACCCCCCTCCCATCCCCCCCCCCATCCCACCTATTTACCTCATCCCTCTTCTCCCACTCTAGTTTACAATTTGTTGTGAACCACATGCAAGTATTTCTATAATGTTGATATCATTTGTCGGAAATCTGTTTTTCTACATATGTTGAACCACTACTGTAACGCAAATGGAAAAAGTCATGTTATTGTACACTATGTTTCCTATTACTGTTGGAAAAATAAAGAATTTACAAAAAAAAAAAAATACTTACCTGTTCTGCGCTGCCCTCAGGTTCCGCACTCCACTGTCTTCCCTTCTGGCGCGCACTATGACCTGACGATGCGTTTTTAAGTGGCTGGGTGGGCTGCCCGCGCCACCCGACAGCACATCGTCCCACCCTCCCCCGGGAAATAAAAAAAAAAAAAAAACATTCCACGATGGTTTTTGAAATCTTTTATTTTTTTTCCCACAATCTTTATAGATTCTCCCGGCGGTGCCCCCGGTGCCTAGTTGCTAATATGGTCCTGCATATGGGGGATTTCTGTAAACTGCAGAATCAGTGTAAAAAATAGAAAATATTGAATATAGAAATAAAATGGCTTAAAATGGAAAATCTAAAGGGTTAACAAGGTTTGTAAAAACAGTTTTGAATCATTTGAGGGGTGTAGTTTCTAAAATCGGGTCATTTATGGGGGTTTCTGTTATGTCAACTCCACAAAGTGACGTCATAACTGATTTGGTCCTTAAAACAGTCAGTTTTGAAAATTTTATAGAAAATTTGAAAAATTGCTTTTAAATTTCTAAACATAACATCTTAAAAAGATAAAATGGCATTTACAAAATGATTCCATCATAAAGTAGACATACGGGGGAAGTGAATTAATAACTATTTTATGAGGTCTCACTCTCACTCTTTAAAGGGGTTCTCCAGGAATTAAAAAAAAAGAAAATACTTAAAGGGGTTGTCTCATCTTGCCTAATGGGGGCATATCGCTAGGATATGCCCCCATTGTCTTATAGGTGCGGGTCCCACCGCTGGGACCCGCACCTATATCGAGAACGGGGCCCCGAAAGCGAACGGGGGCGCACTGCGCATGCGCAGCCGCCTCCATTCATTTTCAATGTGGCCGGCGAAGATAGCCGAGCGCTGGCTCGGCTATTTCCGTCGGCTCCATAGAAATGAATAGGAGCGGTGGCCGCGCAAGCGCGGTGCGCTCCCATTCATTTCTATGGGGAGCCGGCTTGGTGGTGGCCGGACCGGAGTCCTCCAGCCACCACCTTGCGGGGCCCCGTTCTCGATATAGGTGCGGGTCCCAACGGTGGGACCCGCACCTATAAGACAATGGGGGCATATCCTAGCGATATGCCCCCATTAGGCAAGATGAGACAACCCCTTTAAATATTAATTTATAATAAATATATTCACAAATACCTTCCATTACTTAGAATGCCTCGTTTTGTCTGGGGAGCAATCAATAGAAGAAATAAAATGGCCGCCGTCCTATTAGTACACACAGAACCTGTCCTAATCACACAGGAGGACAAGTTACTTCACAACACTGAGGTAAAGAGCTGCCTCATCCTCCTCTCTACCCTGACTGTCAGGGATTATGATCCTGAATACAGATGATAAGATCTTCAGCTGAATCTGTGTTGGAACTGAGTTCATGAGCAGATGTGGCTAATAAGCAGCAGCACTTGTGTGCAGTCTCCATTACCACAGTCTGTCCTGTCCTTCCTCTCTGTACTTCATGTCTCTTCACGAACTAAATTCCCCAGAGATTGAGCTAAATATCATATTAAACTGTATTCAGGATCATAATCCCTGACAAGTAGAGCAGAGAGGAGGATGAGGCAGCTCTTTACCTCAGTGTTGTGAAGTAACTTGTCCTGCTGTGTAATCAGGACAAGTTTTGTGTGAACTAATGGGACAGCGACCATTTTGTTTCCCCTGATGATTGCTCCCCAGGCAATACTAGCCATTACAAATAATGAAAGGTATTTGAGAATATATTTATAAAAAAGTAATATTTAAGCATTTTCATTTTTTTAATTCCCGGAGAACCCCTTTAAAGGGGTTTTTCAAGTTACCCGGCACCCCACTGATCAGCTGGTCGAAGAGAAGGTGAGCGCTGACTTCTCTTCATTGTTTACCTGCTCGCCATCACATCGGTAACCCTAACCCTAACTACAAGAAACCGTCCAGAGAAGTGACCACTACAGAGCTGTCCATAGAAGTGACCACTACAGAGCCATCCATAGAAGTGATCACTACAGAGCCGTCCATAGAAGTGACCACTACAGAGCCGTCCATAGAAGTGACCACTACAGAGCTGTCCATAGAAGTGACCACTACAGAGCCGTCCATAGAAGTGATCACTACAGAGCCGTCCATAGAAGTGACCACTACAGAGCTGTCCATAGAAGTGACCACTACAGAGCCGTCCATAGAAGTGATCCTAAGAACCGTCCAGGAAGGACACTACAGAGCCGTCCATAGAAGTGACCATTACAAGAGCTGTCCATAGAAGTGACCACTACAGAGCCGTCCATAGGAAGTGACTACTACAGAGCCGTCCATAGAAGTGACCAACTACAGAGCCGTCCATAGAAGTGACACTACAGAGCCGTCCATAGAAGTGACTACTACAGAGCCGTTCCATAAAGTGACCACTACAGAGCCCGTCCATAGAAGTGATCCACTACAAGAAGCCGCCAGAGAAGTGACCACTACAGAGCCGTCCATAGAAGTGACCACTACAGAGCCTGTCCATAGAAGTTGACCACTACAAGGAAAGCCGTCCAGAGAAGTGACCCATACCAGAGCCGTTCCATAGAAGTGACCACTACAGAGCTGTCCAGTAGAAGTGACCAACTACAGAGCCGTCCATAAAAGTTGACCACTACAGAGCCGTCCATAGGAAGTGACCACTACAGAGCTGTCCATAGAAGTGATCACTACAGAGCTGTCCATAGAAGTGACCACTACAGAGCCGTTCATAGAAGTGACCACTACAGAGCCGTCCATAGAAGTGACCACTACAGAGCCGTCCATAGAAGTGACCACTACAGAGCCGTCCATAGAAGTGACCACTACAGAGCCGTCATAGAAGTGACCACTACAGAGCCGTCCATAGAAGTGATCACTACAGAGTCGTCCATAGAAGTGACCACTACAGAGCTGTCCATAGAAGTGATCACTACAGAGCCGTCCATAGAAGTGATCACTACAGAGTCGTCCCATAGAAGTGACCACTACAGAGCTGTCCATAGAAGTGACCACTACAGAGCCGTCCATAGAAGTGACCCACTACAGAGCTGTCCATAGAAGTGACCACTACAGAGCCGTCCATAGAAGTGACCACTACAGAGCCGTCCATAGAAGTGACCACTACAGAGCTGTCCATAGAAGTGACCCACTACAGAGCCTGTCCATAGAAGTGACCACTACAGAGGTCCATGAATACCACTCAGAGCGTCCTGAAGTGACCACTACAGAGCCGTCCATAGAAGTGACCACTACAGAGCCGTCCATAGAAGTGATCACTACAGAGCCGTCCATAGAAGTGACCACTACAGAGCCGTCCATGAGAAGTGACCACTACAGAGCATCCATAGAAGTGACCACATACAGAGCCGTCCATAGAAGTGACACTACAGAGCTGTCCATAGAAGTGACCACTACAGAGCCGTCCATCAGAAGTGGACCACGTACAGAGGCCATCCATAGAAGTGCCACTTACAGAGCCGTCCCATAGAAGTGCCACATACAGAGCCGTCCATCAGAAGTGACCACTACAGAGCTGTCCATAGAAGTGATCACTGACAGGCATGTCCATAGAAGTGACCCACTACAGGGTCCATGGAAGTGACCCCTACAGAGCCCGTCAATAGAAGTGACGCCTACAGAGACGTCCATTAGAAGTGATCACAGGCCAAAGGACCACTACAGAGCCCGTCCATAGAAGTGAACCAACTTACAAGAGCTGTCCATCAGAAGTGACCCACTACAGAGCCGTCCATAGAAGTGACCACTACAGAAGCGTCCATAGAAGTGACCACTACAGAGCTGTCCATAGAAGTGATCCACTACAGAGCCGTCCATAGAAGTCACTACAGAGCCGTCCATAGAAGTGATCACTACAGAGCTGTCCATAGAAGTGATCACTACAGAGCCGTCCATAGAAGTGATCACTACAGAGCCGTCCATAGAAGTGATCACTACAGAGCCGTCCATAGAAGTGATCACTACAGAGCCGTCCATAATATACTGCATCAGAATACACTACATCATTCTGTAGCGCATCCTAATATACAGTATCCTAATAAACTGCACCATTCTGTACCCCATCGTAATACACCGTATACTAATACACCGCATCCTAATAAACTGCACCATAATACACCGCGTCATACTGTACCACATCCTAATATGCTGCATCCTAATATATTACATCATAATACACCACATCATACTGTACTGCATCCTAATATACTGCATCATACTGTACTGTATTCTAATAATGTATCATACTGTACCCTATTGTACTGTATCATACTGAGCCACAACCTAATATACTGCATCATACTATATCATACTGTAACGCACACTTATATACTATATCATACTGTACTGAGCCCTAATATACTGTATCATACTGTACCGCACCCTAGTGTACTTTATTATACTGTACAGAATCCTAATATACTGTATGATACTGTACCGCATCCTAATATACTGTATCATACTGTACAGCACCCTAGTGTACTTTATTATACTGTACAAAATCCTAATATACTGTATCATACTGTACCGCATCCTAATATACTGTATGATACTGTACCACCGCACCCTAGTGTACTTTATTATACTGTACAGCATCCTAATATACTGTATGATACTGTACCACACCTTAATATACTGTATCATACTGTACAACATCCTAGTATACTGTATCATACTGTACCGCATCCTAATATACTGTATGATACTGTACCACCGCACCCTAGTGTACTTTATTATACTGTACAGCATCCTAATATACTGTATGATACTGTACCACACCTTAATATACTGTATCATACTGTACCGCATCCTAATATACTGTATGATACTGTACCGCATCCTAATATACTGTATCATACTGTACCACATCCTAGTATACTGTATCATACTGTACCGCACCCTAATATACTGTATGATACTGTACCACACCTTAATATACTGTATCATACTGTACCGCATCCTAATATACTGTATGATACTGTACCACATCCTAATATACTGTATCATACTGTACCACACCTTAATATACTGTATCATACTGTACCGCATCCTAATATACTGTATGATACTGTACCGCATCCTAATATACTGTATCATACTGTACCACATCCCTAATATACTGTATTGATACTGTACCGCATCTAATATACTGTATCATACTGTACCACATCCTACATCATAATACTGTATCATACTGTAACTACATCCTGTACCGTATACTGTATCTACTGTAACACATCATATACTGTTGTATCATACTGTACCGCATCCTAATATACTGTATGATACTGTACCACATCCTAGTATACTGTATCATACTGTACCGCATTCTAGTATACTATATCATACTGTACCGCATAATAATATACTGTATCATACTGTACCGCACCCTAATATACTGTATGATACTGTACCACATCCTAGTATACTGTATCATACTGTACCGCATCCTAGTATACTGTATCATACTGTACCGCACCCTAATATACTGTATGATACTGTACCACACCTTGATATACTGTATCATACTGTACCGCATCCTATTATACTGTATCATACTGTACCGCATCCTAATATACTGTATTATACTGTACCACATCCTAGTATACTGTATCATACTGTACCGCATCCTAATATACTGTATCATACTGTACCACACCCTAATATACTGTATGATACTGTACCACACCTTGATATACTGTATCATACTGTACCGCATCCTAATATACTGTATCATACTGTACAGCACCCTAATGTACTTTATTATACTGTACAGCATCCTAATATACTGTATCATAATGTACCGCATCCTAATATACTGTATATATCACTGCACCTTCCTTAAAAGGTATGTGTGAGGAATGTGGAAATATCATGAATGCTAGTTATGATCTAAATCCTATCCATTTGCTGTCAACTAGCAGATGGAGTAATCACCACAGGGGTCCTGCCTTCAAAGCAGGCCACATGTGTACAATTCACACCACCTCCAGCCAGCATAGAGGCAAAGACATCCTCCAGGAAAAACCCTTAGCAGGGGGTATCAGCTTCATAGCCACTGAAATCCCAGACAGCACAGAACCAGGAGTTCATAAGTAATTATGAATTGCCCGTCCATCACAGGCATAAACCAGTTATATATTTGCGGCACAGAGGCCACGGCGCATATGCCTGTGGTCATAGGTTAGTGATCACATGTCAGGAAGCGGAGATAAGGGTTAGGGCTTGTTCACACGGCTGTGGTTTGGTTCCACATCCAAGCCGCATATTTTGCGGCTCGGGTGCAGACCCATTCACTTCAATGGGGCCGCAAAAGATGCAGACAGCACTCTGTGGAGTAAATAGGACAAGAATAGGCATTTCTGTAATGGGCTGCCTGTTCCGTTCCGCAAATTGCGGAAGGCACACGAACGGCATCCGTGTTTTGCTTATCCGCAATTTACGGACCGCAAAACACGGCACGTTTGTGTGAACGAGCCCTTAGGGTAACGTGTCATGTTTGGACTCCACCTGTAGCTGGAACCTAGGCTGATACATACATGGTACCAGAACCATTTCCCCTTGACCTTCCGGTCTGGAGCTATGGGCCATAATGGTTTTTGTGGGTCTTTTGGCTACGAGATCCAGGAAGGGAGGGTGAACTACCCGCGGAGGGAGGGAAGTGGCCGGCTGCAGGTGAAAAAGCCACACAGGACAGAGGCCAGTTGTCTTCTTCTGAAAGGGGGTCAGATCGAGTAATGTGTATGGAGGGACCGTGGACCAACTGCTGACATCACTGACACCATGTGACTACAGCCAGGCCTTACAGCAAGACTCATCCTAACCCATTGGACTACTCATTCACCTGGTAACGCACTATTGTTCTGTTTATCCCCACGTCCGTGTTTTGACAAAATCATAGATACCTGGGGGTGGTTCCTGCCCCGATATAATCCCCCTAGCGGACTGGGCTCATATTAAACGAGGAACTGGTGCAGTCTACTGGGCTGAGAAAACTCTCAGTGGGGCATTGAAAAGGCTCTCTCAGCTTGTCAGGGTTGTCAGCGAGAGTGGGGTTACACTGGAGGTGCGTGGACCACTGCCGCTCACCCCCCGGACTTCTAGTGCCTGCGTGGAAAGGAAGCCTCTGTGTAAACTGTACCAAGCTGACCTTATGTGCTTCTAGAGAGACGTAACGTCACGTCTTGGTAACCAGTGACGCAACCGCATTACATAAGCTCGACGTAGTTGACATCAGGCGGGGCTGCGAGGTGCGGGTTTCGTCACAGTATGACAGGTAGGTTAAATACAGCTATAGACACCATCCATACCTGTAATATTAAACTGTGTGGTGTTGAGTTCGTTGAGCAGGCGGTCCAACTCACACAAGCCGCCCCCAACGCTCGATGGCACGGAGGGGAGGCCGCACTTCTTTACTGTGCTGGAGAGAGAAGGGGAAGGTGAGATCAGACAGAGATAGCCAATCCTCATCCGGGACCACACAGTGGACAGACCTGTAAAGATGGCTCTTGTCTGCAGGGGGGTCCTCCGCATCAGCGCTCGGAAAAGGCAAGGCTGTCTAAAGAGACAGAGCAAAGCAGAAGATGAGATACACAAGAGCAGCGGTGGGTGAGCTGGGCCAGGGCTGACCTTACCTGAGGGTCATACGGGGGCGGCGGAGGACGCTCTTCACACCTCTCTGATGCTTCATCACAATCAGTCAACAAGACTGGACATCGAGTTGGAGAAGTCACCTGAAGGTCGGCAAGTAGAGCGTCTGCAAGGGACAGAAGGTAGAGGGTCACCGCAGGAGTCCTGGACTCTTCACGCATCAGAGTGCAGAAGGGTCAGATCCTTCACAACCTACCTAAGTCCTCCATAGCTCCAAAGGAGGTCCACAAGGCACAAAAAGACTCTGCCGGGAGGTCCCAAACCTAAGAGAGAAGAACCGTCACCATGAGAGTGGAGACTGGAGGCGAGATTGCAGACTGGAGCGATGAGAGTGCAGACTGGAGGTGAGATTGCAGACAGGAGAGATGAGAGTACAGACAGGAGAGATGAGAGTGCAGACTAGAGAGATGAGAGTGCAGACTGGAGAGAAGAGAGTGCAGAATGGAGAGATGAGAGTGCAGACTAGCAAGATGAGAGTGCAGACTGGAGAGATGAGAGTGCAGACTGAAAAGATGAGAGTGCAGACTGGAGAGATGAGAGTGCAGACTAGAGAGATGAGAGTGCAGACTGAAAAGATGAGAGTGCAGGCTGGAGGGGAGAGGGCAGACTGGAGAGATGAGAGTGAGAGAGAAAACTGAAGAGAGTGAGGCTGGGGACTGGAGGCAGACTAGAGAGATGAGAGTGCAGGGTGGAGGGGAGAGGGCTGAGGATGAGAGTGCAGACTGGAGAGAAGAGAGTGCAGAGTAAGAGTGCAGACTAGCAGATTGAGAGTGCAGACTGGAGAGGCAGACTGAAAAGATGAGAGTGCAGGATTGAGAGTGCAGACTGAGAGATGAGAGTTGCAGACTGTGGAGAAGAGGGTGGAGAGATGAGTGAGACTGGATAGATGAGAGTGGACTTGAGAGATGAGAGTGCAGATAGAAAGATGAGAGTGCAGGCTGGAGGCGAGAGGGAGGACTGGGAGAGATTAGAGTGCAGACTAGAGATGAAGTGAGACTGGAGAGATGAGAGTGCAGACTGAAAAGATGAGAGTGCAGGCTGGAGGGGAGAGTGCAGACTGGAGAGATTACATGCAGACTGAGACTGAGAAGACTGAGAGATGAGAGTGCAGGATGGAGGGAAGTGCAGACTAAAGAGAGATGAGAGTGCAGGGCTAGAGAGATGAGAGTACAGACTGGAGAAATGAGAGTGCAGACTAGAGAGATGAGAGTACAGACTGGAGAGAGAGAGTGCAGGCTAGAGAGATGAGAGTACAGACTGGAGAAATGAGAGTGCATAGAGAGAGAGAGTGCAGACTGAAAAGATGAGAGTGCAGACTAGAGAGATAGAGTGCAGATTGGAGATGAGAGTGCAGACTGAAAAGATGAGAGTGCAGACTGGAGAGTGAGAGTACAGACTGTAAAGATGACAGAGCAGACTAGAGAGACAAGAGTGGAGAGATGAGAGTGCAGACTAGAAGATATAAATTTAGATAGGAGATGAGAGTGCAGAAAAGTGATGACATGGAACAGAGATGAGGAATGGAGAAATGACAATGTAGAGTACAGAGATGACGTCTGACTAGAGAGATGAGGCACAGACTGGACAGATGAGAGTACAGACTGTAAAGATGACAGAGCAGACTAGAGAGACAAGAGTGCATACTAGAGAGATGAGAGTGCAGACTAGAAAGATATAAATTTAGACTAGAGAGATGAGAGTGCAGAATAA
The DNA here is from genome assembly GCA_900303285.1 of Rhinella marina. NCBI lineage: Eukaryota > Metazoa > Chordata > Amphibia > Anura > Bufonidae > Rhinella > Rhinella marina. The sequence continues at coordinate 42,044 of ONZH01019538.1, forward strand.
AGTGATGACCATATAGAGAACAGAGATGAGAGTGCAGACGGGAGAAATGATAGTGCAGAATGGAGAGATGAGAGTGCAGAATGGAGAGATGACAATGTAGAGTACAGAGATGAGAGTGCTGACTAGAGAGATGAGAGCACAGACTGGACAGATGAGAGTGCAGACTAGAGAGATGAGAGTTCAGACTAGAGAGAGATTGAGAGTTGAGAGTGAGAGACTAGAGAGATGAGAGTAGGACTAGAGAGATGAGAGTGCAGACTAGAGAGATGAGAGTTCAGACTAGAGAGATGAGAGTTCAGACAAGAGAGATGAGAGTGCAGACTAGATAGATGAGAGTTCAGACAAGAGAGATGAGAGTGCAGACTAGAGAGATGAGAGTGCAGACTAGAGAGATGAGAGTTCAGACTAGAGAGATGAGAGTTGAGAGATTAGAGAGATGAGAGTGCAGACTAGAGAGATGAGAGAGTGAGACTAGAGAGATGAGAGGAGACTAGAGAGATGAGAGTGCAGACTAGATAGATGAGAGTTCAGACAAGAGAGATGAGAGTGCAGACTAGAGAGATGAGAGTGCAGACTAGAGAGATGAGAGTGCAGACTAGAGAGATGAGAGTGCAGACTAGAGAGATGAGAGTGACAGAGATGAGAGGAGGCTAGAGAGATGCGAGTGAGACTGGAAAGATGAGAGTTCAGACAAGAGATGAGATAGAGACTAGAGGATGAGAGTTCAGACTAGAGAGATGAGAGTGCAGACTGAGAGATGAAGTGCTAGAGAGATGCGAGTGCAGACTGAGGAAAGATGAGAGTTTCAGGACTAGAGAGATGAGAGTTCAGACTAGAGAGATGAGAGTGCAGACTTAGAGAGAGACTAGAGAGATGCGAGTGCAGACTAGAGAGATGAGAGTGCAGACTAGAGAGATGCGAGTGCAGACTAGAGAGATGAGAGTGCAGACTGAGAAAGATGAGAGTGCAGACTAGAGAGATGAAGTGCAGACTAGAGAGATGCGAGTGCAGACTGGAGATGAAAGATGAGAGATGAGAGTGAGGAGTCAGACTAGGAGATGAGAGATGAGAAACTAGGAGAGATGAGAGTGCAGACTAGAGAGATGCGAGTGCAGACTACAGATGAGAGTTGCAGATGGAAGATGGAGTTCAGGAGAGAGAAGATGAGAGTGCAGACTGAGAAGGAGTTGTGAAGAGAGATGAGAGTCAGACAGACTAGAGAGATGAGAGTGCAGGTTTCGGAGACGGGTGCAGACTAGATAGATGAGAGTGCAGGTTGGAGATGAGAGGTGCAGACTGAGAGAGAGTGAGGTGCAGACTGGAGAGATGAGAAGGAGAGAGAGTGCAGGTTTGGCGATGAGAGTGCGACTGGAGAGATGAGAGTGAGAGTGCAGACTAGAGGAGAGATGAGAGTGCAGATGCAGACTGAGAGGGATGAGATGAGAGTGCAGGTTTGTGATATGAGAGTGAGATGGAGAGATAGAGTGCAGACAAGAGATGAGAGTTGCACTCAGGATGAGACAGTGTGCAAGCTTTAATAGACTGGAATGTAGACTATAGTGAGAGAGCAGCTTACAGTTTGAATTAAATGACAGAGTGCTATAGAGAAAGTATTCTGGAAGAGCAGACAGTCAGCATAAGACCTTGAGACATACTTGGGGTCGGGAGCTGGAGGAGAATGTGAGCGC
>ONZH01019539.1:0-29826 GCA_900303285.1 Rhinella marina
GACATCTCAAGCGCAACAATTGGGCATTTAAGGCTTCTGCATGTGTTTGAGTTGTTTTTACATTTTAAAGAAGACATGTCTGACCACATCTCACACACACACACACACAATGACAATTAGGGTGTGGGTCTATTTGCTTTCCCCCCTTGCCTATGCCATCTGTGGTTGTCATAGGCAACGTGATTTTAAGGGGTGCAGAATTTTATCTTCTTTTTTGTCTAGTTTGGCTTGGGGTCCATGCAATGTAGAGGAAAGAAGGTTTCCTTGTATGGTCTCACTTTACAGAGAGTTAGATTGTGTTTTGGAGTGTATTGTTGAGAGGCCGTGATAGTGGCGTAATAGTGCGACTTGGGCACGTTATATGCAACCCAGACATGCTTCCCCTGCTGTCCCAGTTGCATTCCAGCAGTGTTGGCATCCTTTTCTGAGGTTCCAGGGTGGACTTGGTGACCTCCAAGTGGTCGAATGAGATTTCCAAGTGGCGAGCATTTTTTTTCCCATAGACTTTAATGGGATTCGATATCGGTCGAATAGTCGAATTTCGCAGTCTATTCGAATCAAATTTCGAACTTTCGAATATTTCACTACTCGCTCATCTCTAGTAATCACATATCACTGTATTGGGGCATCATATATCACTATATATACAGTGTGCAGGAAGGGGCACATATTTACAGATGACATCAGTGACTGCTGCTGATATCACTGACCTCAGCCATACTGACAGCTCAGAAGGGGTTAAAGCTCCTGACCTGTTGGTCTGGCTGGAATAAACATGTCTGTGATAAGATCACATTGCAGACTGGTCATAGACAGGACAGACACTAGGATTGTTCACACTTTGTTGTCCATGGCACCTTCCTGGCTTCTGCTACATCACTGCAGTCAGTGAGGTCCATCACAGCTTCTCCTCAGTCTCTCTTCCTCTTGCAAAGTTTCTTTATTTCAGCTTCTAACAAGTTTCTCTGCTAAGCCCTTCAGCCCTGTATAGTCAGGACTGCAGTCACAGCAAGAGGAAACTTCTCTGACACAAGCAGGGTGCCTTTAGGACCCAGGAGCAGCACACTCCTTCCATGGACTAGTGCACATGCAGGCATGGACGAGACAAGCAGCTATGAGAGCAGGACTGAGGGGGCATGGCTTCCAATAGCAAGGAAACCAGGCAGATCTGCTGCAGAAGATATATTAGGAAGTTTATTGTCTCCCTGCTTTCTTTAGAGTGGCCAACCCCTTTAAGGACCAGCTTACTGTTACATAATCTGCAAAAGCCAATGGCTGAACACCTGGGCTGACTTTAGGTGCCGTTAACTAGGGAGAGGTGCCTGAGCAATAGGTTGTCTTATCAGTTTTCTGAAAAGGTGTGCTGTTCAGTATGTTTGCCCATATACTGACCTCAGCATGATTACAGTTTTGCTTTCTCCCTCGGCACTCTGCACCAGTTTCTCATGTTCCCATGGATCAGCTGTCAACCACACTAGGACTACTCTGGGAGAGAGCAGCCTAGTGACTCCCTACAGTGAAATTTGAAAATTCCAGGGGACTGCCAGGATAAAGCCCTTATGTTTAGCACAGAGTCAAACCAGTTAGTTGACACAGCAGTTACACACCCACTGGCTGTTACAGTTCTTCTTATGTCAGTGATTTTTCAAAACACATGTCTACTATTCCATCCTCCTTTCTCCTTAGCCCAGTACTTGGATTCATTGCCCATAGCTGCTTCTTTATTCATGGGTGGAACATCTCTGTTCTTTAATTGAAAAATAGACTTTTTTTTTATAAATTAATGGAGATAATCCATAAATTTTACACCATGAGCTGCTAGGATTGCTTACACTAGAAGGGTTGAATCTGTCAGCCTAAAGGGGTTAAGTGAAAACTTAAAGGGGTTGTTCCATTAAAAATATTATACATTTTACAAACCAGCACCTGGAACCAAAAACTCTTGTAATAGCACATAATTAAAAATGTAGTATAGCCAGTAAGTTATTCACTGAAGCCTATCTGTATAGCGCCACCTGCTGTTTGCTATTTTTCTTATTTCCCTGTCCTGCTCACTGAGATGGAAGCACATGCTCAGTTCAATCTTTCAACTGCCACCAGCAGTAGAAAGGACATACCGTGCCTTGCGAAAGTATTTGGCCCCCTGGAACTTTTCAACCTTTTGCCACATTTCAGGCTTCAAACAAAAAGATATAACATTTTACATTTTTGGTGAAGAATCAACAACAAGTGGGTCACAATTGTGAAGTGGAACGAAATTTATTGGATCATTTAAACTTTTTTTGTAATAATAAAACTGCAAAGTGGGGCGTGCAAAATGATTTGGCCCCCTTGCATTAATACTTTGTTGCTCCACCTTTTGCTGCGATTACAGCTGCCGTCTCTTGGGGTATGTCTCTATCAGTTTTGCACATCTAGAGACTGAAATTCTTGCCCATTCTTCCTTGCAAAACAGCTCAAGCTCTTTGAGGTTGGATGGAGAGTGTTTGTGAACAGCAGTTTTCAGCTCTTTCCACATATTCTCAATTGGATTAAGGTCTGGACTTTGACTTGGCCATTCTAAGACCTGGATACCTTTATTTTTGAACCATTCCATTGTAGATTTTGCTTTATGTTTGGGAACATTGTCTTGTTGGAAGATAAATCTCCGTCCTAGTCTCAGGTCTTTTGCAGACTCCAACAGGTTTTCATCCAGAATGGTCCTGTATTTGGCTCCATCCATCTTCCCATCAATTTTAACCATCTTCCCTGTTCCTGCTGATGAAAAGCAGGCCCAAACCATGATGCTGCCACCGCCATGTGTGACAGTGGGGATGGTGTGTTCAGGGTGATGAGCTGTGTTGCTTTTATGCCAAACATATTGTTTTGCATTGTTTCCAAAAAGTTTGATTTTGGTTTCATCTGACCAGAGCACCTTCTTCCACATGTATGGTGTGTCTCCCAGGTGGCTTGTGGCAAACTGTAAACAAGACTTTTTATGGATATCTTTGAGAAATGGCATTCTTCTTGCCACTCTTCCATAATGGCCAGATTTGTGAAGTGTTCGATTGATTGTTGTCCTATGGACAGACTCTCCCACCTCAGCTGTAGATCTCTGCAGTTCATCCAGAATGATCACGGGCCTCTTGGCTGCATCTGTGACCAGTCTTCTCCTTGTTTGAGATGAAAGTTTAGAGGGATGGCCGGGTCTTGGTAGATTTGCAGTGGTCTGATACTCCTTCCATTTCAATATGATCGCTTGCACAGTGCTCCTTGGGATGTTTAAAGCTTGGGAAATCTTTTGGTATCCAAATCCAGCTTTAAACTTCTCCACAACAGTATCATGGACCTGCCTGGTGTGTTCCTTGGTCATCATGATGCAGAACCCTGAGACTATCACAGAGCAGGTGCATTTATACGGAGACTTGATTACACACAGGTGGATTCTATTTCTCTTCATCAGTCATTTAGGACAACATTGGATCATTCAGAGATCCTCAATGAACTTCTGGAGTGAGTTTTCTGAACTGAAAGTAAATGGGCCGATTAATTTTGCACGCCCCACTTTTCAGTTTTATTATTACAAAAAAAGTTTAAATGATCCAATAAACTTGGTTCCACTTCACAATTGTGACCCACTTGTTGTTGATTCTTCACCAAAAATTTAAAATGTTTTATCTTTTTGTTTGAAGCCTGAAATGTTATACTGTTATAAATGTTAATACTTTCGCAAGGCACTGTATCCCCCTGACAAAGTACACACCCACTAAACGTCTAATTTGAAATAAATCTAGTTGTGCAATTGTCACAATGAATGGGAATATCTATGTGAGGTGCAGGGCTGGTTCTAAGTTTGCTAGAAATAGACTGTTGTGTCCTATATGATGTCTGATTTTCATTTTTTACATTTATCATTGGAGATGATATTAAGCTGCATCGAGTAATTACTACAGAGAACAATATTATGCTACAGGAGAATTCAGGGAAGTTGGAGTGAGGAAGTGGAAAATGAAGTTTAACAAAGTTGTGCACTTTAGAAGAAAAAGAAAAGGTAGAAAATAGTAAAACTCTGGGTAAAATCAATATCATAAAAGACTTGAGGAAATTAGTCGATGATGAAAGGAACTTTAAACTCAATGCCAGACAACTGCTGCCAGGGGGGTAAATAGCATAGGATATGATGTCCAAAATCACTGGTTATATAAAAAATTGTGTACAGTTCACGCTATTTAGTTTGAAGGAAAAAATCCTGCATGCATGACCAAGTTACTATGTCCAAATATCTTCACAGGTTGGACTAAAATAATGTGTAGAGTGACCTCTTTATACCTAGTCTTATAACCATAATATGGGGTCATTTCCTTTGGTGTAGTGGTTTACTTTCTCTACATACCGGAGCACCAGCATCAATGTATCATCAAAGTAGAATTACTGCCGGTCAATGAGTAACTGTGTTTGCATTTGGGCAATCAACACCCTAAAGGATGAATAAATATACAGGCTACCTTCACACAGCCAGAAATTTTGCATCTGCGTGCTGTCTGCATTTTTTTGCAGCAGAAAAGAATGGGTCCATGTGTAATCCGGAATGGAAGTGGGCCAGAAACACAGTCATGTAAATGAGGCCTTAGTAAGTAACTGACCAGTGTGTAATTAGCTTATTGAAATATATTTTTTTTTCTGATGGATAACCACTTTAAAAGGAACTTCTTACTTTGAAAAAGATGCCTGATGTGCCAGCAGCAAGAGGAACCGAGCAGATAATTTTATGGGACAAGATTCAGTATAACATTTTCTTCCCTTTTATTAATGTAAGTATCTGCTCTTTCTATGCTTAGGATTTCAGTGGGGGGGGGGTCCTACTCAGTAACTGACAACTGTCAGAGTCATATGTAGAAGACTATCAATCTGTCAGGTCTGGTCATCGGAGAACATAGGTTCTATGTTTCGCTTGGTATTCTGAGTTTTTGTGTGTTTCTGTTTAGTGCCTACGCCTTGCCTTGAACCATGTTCACACTGTGGGTTGTTTTGGAGCCAACGCCCAGCTTCATGTTTTGTTTGTCTACTCAGGGTTAATACTCAGGTGCTGGGCTGAGTGGCTTCTCTGAATCTGTCCATTCAGAACCTGGGGGTGGGATATCTTCCTGCTTATATACCTATCTTTCTCTTTGCTCCTTGCTGGTTTTTGCAAAATCCTTGCTATTCCTGCTTGCGTTGTGTTGTGAATCCTGACTACTTATTTGACCCTCGGCTCGTATTTGACTACTCTACCATCTTCCGATTTTGTACTTTGTTATTCCTGGTTTTGACGCGGCTTCCTGACTATCCATTTGGTGTTTTGTCTGTCTTGTTTTGTTGTTCCTGTTCCCTGCACCTTATACAGTGTATCTCACAGTCTTCGTGGTTGTCGCCCCACGGTTTAGCGTGGGTGAGGCAATAGGCAGGGACAGAGGGTTGGGTAAGCTCAGGGCACACGCTCCTCTGTTGTCTGTGTATCCCAACCTTGACACAATCACTAAGTAGACCCACCCAATGGCTTCCTATGCATAAAAAGAACAATGATTTACAATAAGATACAGGTTATACTGATTATTTCTCATAAAACTGCATATCCATCTGCTCAGCATCTCCTGCTCTATAACATGCTTCTGGCTGATCAGGTAACTTGTTCAATATGACAGGGTATGAATCAAACTCTTAGAAAAATTTGGCGAACCTGAACCTGAAGACTGAGTAAAAGAAAGACACTGAGAACAAAAGCATAGACAAGGGCACACAGGATATAAGGAGCAACACGTCATAGAAAACATGAGAAGGTGAGACGTTCATTGAGTCCATGAGGTGACTGGGACCTAAAACGGTATATCCATTCGCATTCCTTTTGTAGAATGTGTTGGTCCCAGTCACCTTTTCTCTGGGACTCATGTACACTCACCGGCCACTTTATTAGGTACACCATGCTAGTAACGGGTTGGACCCCCTTTTGCCTTCAGAACTGCCTCAATTCTTCGTGGCATAGATTCAACAAGGTGCTGGAAGCATTCCTCAGAGATTTTGGTCCATATTGACATGATGGCATCACACAGTTGCCGCAGATTTGTCGGCTGCACATCCATGATGCGAATCTCCCGTTCCACCACATCCCAAAGATGCTCTATTGGATTGAGATCTGGTGACTGTGGAGGCCATTTGAGTACAGTGAACTCATTGTCATGTTCAAGAAACCAGTCTGAGATGATTCCAGCTTTATGACATGGCGCATTATCCTGCTGAAAGTAGCCATCAGATGTTGGGTACATTGTGGTCATAAAGGGATGGACATGGTCAGCAACAATACTCAGGTAGGCTGTGGCGTTGCAACGATGCTCAATTGGTACCAAGGGGCCCAAAGAGTGCCAAGAAAATATTCCCCACACCATGACACCACCACCACCAGCTTGAACCGTTGATACAAGGCAGGATGGATCATGCTTTCATGTTGTTGACGCCAATTCTGACCCTACCATCCCGAATGTCGCAGCAGAAATCGAGACTCATCAGACCAGGCAACGTTTTTCCAATCTTCTACTGTCCAATTTCGATGAGCTTGTGCAAATTGTAGCCTCAGTTTCCTGTTCTTAGCTGAAAGGAGTGGCACCCGGTGTGGTCTTCTGCTGCTATAGCCCATCTGCCTCAAAGTTCGACGTACTGTGCGTTCAGAGATGCTCTTCTGCCTACCTTGGTTGTAACAGGTGGCAATTTGAGTCACTGTTGCCTTTCTATCAGCTCGAACCAGTCTGCCCATTCTCCTCTGACCTCTGGCATCAACAAGGCATTTCCGCCCACAGAACTGCCGCTCACTGGATGTTTTTTCTTTTTCGGACCATTCTCTGTAAACCCTAGAGATGGTTGTGCGTGAAAATCCCAGTAGATCAGCAGTTTCTGAAATACTCAGACCAGCCCTTCTGGCACCAACAACCATGCCACGTTCAAAGGCACTCAAATCACCTTTCTTCCCCATACTGATGCTCGGTTTGAACTGCAGGAGATTGTCTTGACCATGTCTACATGCCTAAATGCACTGAGTTGCCGCCGTGTGATTGGCTGATTAGAAATTAAGTGTTAACGAGCAGTTGGACAGGTGTACCTAATAAAGTGGCCGGTGAGTGTATAACCTCAAGCACTGAGAATCTTAACGCCTCAGGTCTACTTCCATGCTTGTCAGTAATGTGGTCAGCAACAGGTGTGTTACGTTTGTTTGTTGGTATTGCAGCCCAGGCCTATTCACTTGAATGGGACTGAGCTGCAAATAGGCCATGTGACCAAAGAACGTGACATCTTTGGTCTAGGAAGAGACCTCGGGACTCACGTGAGCACCACAGTCTCTTCTAACAGCTGATTAGCGGAGGTATTGAATGTCAAACAGCCAATGATCAGATAGTAATGACCTATCATGAAGATAAGCCATCAATATGGAACTCTTGGGATATCCCTTTAGTAGCAGGCTTTAGATTTTCATCCTGTGACTTGGGGTTATATGTAAGCTCTGTACCTGCAGAAAGGTCCAGAAAGTCAGAAATTCTGGAATATAGGATACCAAAAAATTATACAAGAGGATCTACACACTTTTGCATTAAATTAACCTAGTTCACAATATCCTACTGACAATTACATTGGGAAAAGTGCAGAATATACAGCAGCAGGTGTCCGTGTGTCCGTGTGCTTAAACTATTTATTTTCTGGCAGACTCTGTAAAACTTACAATAATCGCTGGTCTGCTTGACCACCCACTGACATCAAAGACTTTTGTCTTTGCAAAGCTCTAAATTCTAGTATACTTGTACAGCCTGGAATTCACTGTCCTCTGGTATTTAAAGCTGCAAAAAAGGTTAGTTAAAAGGAAAGATGGAAGGAAGGAAGTAGAGAAAAGAAAGGAAATTATATAAAAAAGAAGGAAGTACATAAAAGATAGGAAAGAAACGATAAAAAAGAATGAAGGAAAGAAGGAGGAAAAGAAAGGAAGAAATAAATAAAAAAGAGATGAATGGAAAGATAAAAGGAAATACAAGGAAAAGAATGATGAAAAAGGGACAAAAGACAAGAAAAGGTCAAGAAAGAGAAATGAAAGGAATAAAGTAGTGAAGGAAATAAGGCAGAAAAAGAAGGAAATATAAAAATAGAGGGACTGGAGTCGAGTGCACTAAGTACAGTATGCATATAAACGCCAATATACTACAGTAAATTGCATGGACCCTAAACAAGCAAAAGGACTAAGGTTTTTATTACACCTATTTTGCTAAGAATGTTTTAATCTTTTTTGATAATAAAGGATAAAAAAAAATAGAAAAAGAAAAAAGAAAGAAAGAAATGGAGGGACGGACAGAGGTAAACAAGCAGGAGTGTAGCTATAGAGGGTGCAGAGATAGCAGCCGCTATAGGGCCCAGGAACCTAAGGGGGCCCAAAGACCCTTGTGCCACATAAGAAGACACCGGTATTGTAGAAAGTGCATGCTGGTCAAGTTACACCTCTGGCTGGAGGGAAGGGGTTAGGTCACAAATGTGGCATGGGGGGGAGGCAGCATGAAGGCAATGTGCTTCCCTGTCCCTGTCCAAGCACCACTGAGGGAAGGGGGGCCCAAGCTGAACTCTTACACCAGGACCCATGAGCCTTTAGCTACGCCCCTGGGTACAAGTGAAAGAAGGATAGAAAAGGGAGAAAAAAAAGGAGAAAGAAAGAAGGAGCAAAATCAGAGGAAATAAATATAATATAAAAGGAAAAGATGAAAAGGGAAGGAACAAAGGGAAAAAGGAGAATAAAAAATGAGAAATGATTGAGATCTTGAGATTGAGATCTAGCACACATTTAAACGTTTTTAGGGGAGTGCCCATATACGAAGGATGCTTTCATAGCACACAAAGAAGTGAGCTGGTAAGTCAAGGTATGTCTGACAATTAGCAGATGCCCTTTAAATTGACCATAGGATTAGAGGAGGATTGGCCATAGACCTTACAGGGAAATTTTCCGGTGGGCAGACGCTCAAGGGCCATCCAAGCCCTCCTCTCTGCCGCTGGCTGACCACATATACTCCCCTGAATTCAACTGCTGTGGTCGGAATCTCACCTCCTAACCCCCTCGCTCCATATCTTAATGAGAGACAACTGGAGGAAGAGGAGGAGACAGATAATGGCAGCTATTGATGGCCACAACAAAGGGATTTCACGGCAATATATTGTGCTGCACTGTGGTATATGGTTCTGATGGGACATTATTTTGCCCAGCCTTCTGTTATTTTGGACCCTGCTACAACATGGGGACACTTTTAGTTTTTTTTTGTTTGTTTTTTTCACAGGGCAACTTTAAGCTCCCAGTTCGTCCCTGCCTGCACAATGCAGGATACTTTGAACATCAGGTGACGCCATAGTATATAAGTAAATGTCTTAACTCTTAAAGGGGTTATCCAAGTTTTTAAACAGACCCCCACATGTGCTTACCCCGCTCACTGCTCCCGGCTGCTCCTGGTCCCCGCACCGCCACTGCTTCTTCCTGTGAGGGGCCCGGCACATGGGGGGCTGTTTGAGAACTTTGATAACCCTTTTAACTAGATCATTTATTTAATTTTGTAGATGGAAAAAAATCTTTTGTACACAATGAATATCATAAAGGGGGAACAATACCAACATGTATGTTATTCTGTACAAGTGCTGGTAGACCTACAAAGTTGTCATAACAAATACAATTCTGCTACACATGAAGCTTCATCTAGAGTGGGCCAGCCCCTTCTTTTAAAAACCAATAAAGTCATCCAAAAATCCTATTATGCCGGAAGCAACGCATATTTACCATAAAAAGAGCAGAAAGATAAATCATATTCAGAGCTCACTGTAAAGTTCACTGGGGTCCAGATCAAATTAATCTTGGCAAAGCAATTTAATTAAGCCCATTGGCTGAGATAATGAATAGTATGAAAGCAGCGGTCTGCATTGTTTTCGGGATTTGGTGAAAGCTTCTAAACCCAAATAAAAACAATGGAAATGAGCCGAGGAAACACAAATATTGTGAAATGTAATTACTTCTCCATTCTTTACAAAATATTTATTCCAAATTATTTTTTATGCTTGTTGTCTTCGCTTTATGTTGTTTTTTTTCAATGCTGTCTGACATAAAGGATACTGTTAATATGAGATTGTTTTGCTGCACATTGCACTTCTTCCCTGCTGACCCATTTTACACATTTAATTGAGGTAAAAGCTTGTTATTTGGTTGTTTACACAATGAATTTGCAGTGTTTTTCAGGGCTTGTGCACTTTGTTTTTTATTTGTGTGACACATTTTAGATTTTATTGCGGTATGAAAGATAAACCAGCCCAAAGAGATAAATGCTAAACACTTGTTGACGGTTTTCCGCATGCTGGCTGATAAAACGCTTCCCTGAGTTTAACATACAATTATCTTACATCATAGGAAGGAGCTTCTCTCATCTATGGATGTATTGGACTGCTTACATTATGACTGATGCAGAGACAAAGAACAGAGCTGATGAAATCAGTCAGCTAATTCCCTGCATACATATGACAGTGGACGAAGATCTGCCTTGCAGGGGTGTAACAATACTTTGAGAATTAACACATACCACCATAGTCTGCTGATGCCCTTGGATCTATATAAGGGCTCATGCACACGGCTGTTGCCCAGCCGTGCCCATATTGCAGGCCGCAAAGTGCGGACACCGGCCATGTGCACCCCAAATCACAGATGTGGGCCCATTCACTTGCATGGGTCCGCAATCCGGAAGGGCTGGTGCGGAAAGGAGGCACGGAACCCCACGGAAGCAAAACAGACAAAATGTTCTATTTTTTTGGATCATGGACCCATTCAAGTTGAATGGGTCTGGATCCGTCTGCGGAATCCGCATGGATGTTGCTCGTGCATTTCGGATCGCAAATTGCAGTCTCCAATGCACAAAACAGCTGATCAACGGCCGCGTGCATGAGCCCTAAAATATATTTTTTATTAGTACCTAAAGTGTGTATTAGACTGACAGATTTTCTGACAGAAGATCATTAGTGAAAGCTTGTTAGTGATCATCTAGCAGCCTAAGGGCTCATGTACACGACCGTATGTATTTTGCATTCTGCCAAAAACGGATCTGCAAAAAATACAGATGACGTCCGTGTGAATTCTATATTTTGCAGAATGGAACACCCTATCCTTGTCTGTAAATTGACATATGGAAACGGAATGCACACAGAGTTACTGCCGTTTTTTTTTGCGGACCCATTGAAATGAAAAAAATAAACAAAAAGAAAACAGACAGGGAAAGAAAATACGTTTGTGTGCATAAGCCCTAATACTGTCTCCAAATATCTGATGAACGAGCAATGTGATTTTTCATGAGGGGGCTGTTTATGATATTTTATACCCCTTTAATGTAACACAAATGAAATATCTTGCCCCTTTTGTTTCTTATACAGCTGTGGTTATTATTAGAGTTGAGCGAATTTTTCAAAAATTCGATTCGGCTGGTCCGCCGAATTTTCCGAAAAGATTTGCTTCGATCCGAATAAATTTGTTGCGAATCACGTTAAAAAACGGCTACTTCCGGGCTACAGAGAAACTGGATAGTGGTGTAGAACACTGTGCCTTGCAGTAAAACGCATAGGGAGTAGTGTTGAGCGAGCACCTCTGTGCTCGTATGCTCGGGTGCTCTGGCCGAGCACTCGAGCATAATGTTAGTCAATGGGACTAAACCAGGCACCCCCCACTCGGAAGAGGGGAGGGTGTCTGGTTAATAGGGAAAGGTCAGAATTGCAACTTTCCCTCGTAAAAGTATGCTAATTAACTGAATTTGTACGCATTAGCGCACAATGCGTACGCATTAGCATACCAATTCGTATGCATTGGCATACAATGCATAGCATTAGCGTACAAATCAACATTACAGTGAATGCCAGCATTGCGCTCGAGTACACTCGGTGTTCGGCCGAACACCGAGCAGAGCCGAGCGTAGGCATGCTCGACCGAACAAAGAGTTTGGTCGAGCATGCTTGCTCAACACTAATAGGGAGTCTACTGTGGTAGTGAAAGACTACTTTGAGCCAGTGTGACACGCACAGCAGCAGTCATAAAAATTTAAATGCAACATACCGTAGAGTGGCACAATTACATAATTAAGAGGTAGCGGCAGCTAGGACACAGCGTGTGGAAGAGGCGGCAGCAGCATGAGTAGGCCACAGAGTGGCACAATTACATAGTTTGGATGTAGCGGAAGCTAGGACACAATGTGTGGAGGCAGCGGCAGCAGCATGAGTAGGCCACAGAGTGGCACAATTACATGATTTGGACGTAGCAGCAGCTAGGACACAGCGTGTGGAGGCGGCGGCAGCAGCAGTAGTATACTGTAGAGTGGCACAATTACATAATTAAAAGGTAGCAGCAGCTAGGACACAGCGTGCGTAGGCGGTGGCAGCAGCATGAGTAGGCCACAGAGTGGCACTATTACATAATTTAGACGTAGCGGCAGCTAGGACACAATGTGTGGAGGTGGCGGCAGAAGCAGAATGTGTAGGCCACAGAGTGGCACAATTACATAATTTGGATGTAGCGGCAGCTAGGACACAGCGTGTGGAGGCGGCAGCAGCAGCATACCGTAGAATGGCACAATTACATAATTTGGAGGTAGCGGCAGCTAGGACACAGCGTGTGGAGGCGGCGGCAGCAGCATGAGTGGGCCACAGAGTGGCACAATTACATAATTTGGACGTAGCAGAAGCTAGGACACAATGTGTGGAGGCGGCGGCAGCAGCATGAGTAGGCCACAGAGTGGCACAATTACATGATTTGGACGTAGCAGCAGCTAGGACACAGCGTGCAGAGGCGGCGGCAGCAGCAGTAGCATACTGTAGTGTGGCACAATTACATAATTTGGAGGTAGCAGCAGCTAGGACACAATGTGTGGAGGCGGTGGCAGCAGCAGAATGAGTAGGCCACAGAGTGGCACAATTACATCATTTGGATGTAGCGGCAGCTAGGACACAGCATGCGGAGGCAGCGGCAGCAGCATGAGTAGGCCACAGAGTGGCACAATTACATAATTTGGACATAGCGGCAGCTAGGACACAGTGTATGGAGGCGGCGGCAGCAGCAGTAGTAGCATACCGTAGAGTGGCACAATTACATAATTTGGAGGTAGCGGCAGCTAGGACATGTTGTGTGGAGGCGGCAACAGCAGCATGAGTAGGCCACAGAGTGGCACAATTACATAATTTAGACATAGCGGCAGCTAGGACACAGCGTGTAGAGGCGGCAGAAGTATCATCAGGCCACAGAGTGGCATGGTGACATAGCCTGGAGGAGACAGCAGTAGCAGCATGAGGAGACCTGATTGTTGAGGTGGCAGCAGCATCAGAAGGCTACATATTGGGTCAGTGACAGAGTGGAGAGGTGGGTGGCAATACCAGGCACTGGTAAAGATGTTGGGTAGTAGAAGAAGCAGCTGGTAGATGTGTGGCATCAGGCGGGTGGTAGCATCATAAGAGTGGCTGAGGCAGGTAGCCTGAAGAATACAGTCTCATTTGTCAAGGTTTGGGTGACGCATAATGGCTGATCAAATCTAAAGCATCAGGCGTTGGTGGGTGGAAATCCTGGCTGATCCCCGCCTGATTCATCTTGACAAAGGTGAGTCTTTCCACATTTTGGAAGGACAGGCGAGTTTTCCTTGGGGTAACTATGGCCCCCGCCGCACTGAACACCCGCTCTGATGCCACACTAATAGCCAGGCAGGACAGTTTCCCCAGTGCAAACTCGGCCTGCTGGTTCAGGGTCTGCTCCTGGTCTACCTGCTGCTGCTGTTGAGTACTTTCCGCACTTGGTGGGTGAAGAAAGCTGCTCATCAGCGACTCCAGACTCAAGTTGCTGCTGATGGAGCTGGTACTGCTCCTACCCCCCACCCCCCCACAGCAGCCGTGACAGTGGTACGTGAGCGCTGAGGGACCCCCCGGTCAGACCTGCGAGAGGATGGACGATGACGCAGATAGGCAGCAGCCAACTGACTACATAGGATGTCTCTATAGTACTTCAGTTTGTCCTCCCTCTCAGCAGGTGAAAAAAGGCCCCCATTTTAGACCGGTACCGAGGGTCCAAAAGGGTGGAGAGCCAGAAGTCATCCCTCTGCCGGATGGTGACGATTCGGCTGTCACTACGTGAGCAAGTGAGCATGCATCGGGCCATTTGCGCAAGTGACTTGGAGGGACTCCCTGCCTCCAACTCCACTGTATACTGCCATGGTGTCTCTGGGTCATCTGCCTCATCTTCTTCATCTCCATCTACCTTCTCTGGCTGCTCCTCCTCTTCTGTTCTGCTCCTCCTCTTCTGTCACATGGGTAGAAAAACCACTAAATGCTTGTGCTCCAATGTCCTCCTCCTTCAGCCCCCACCGGACTCATGTGGCCATGAGATGCAGTCTCCATGTCTCCAGTCCCCTGACAAGAAAGATTTTGCAGCATCTGTTCAAGAACATGAAGCAGTGGAATGACTTTGCTCATACCGTAGTCCTGGCGACTGACAAATAACGTGGCCTCCTCAAAGGGCCTGAGCAAGCGGCAGGTGTCACGCATGAGCTGCCACTGGCTGACATCAAAATTTCACAGGGGAGTACTCCTGTCCGCTTGGATCATTAAGAAATCGTTTATGGCCTTACTCTGTTGGTACAGTCGGTCCAACATATGGAGGGTAGAATTCCAACGGGTGGAAACGTCACATATCAGCCTATGTTGGGGGACGCCATTCTGCCACTGCAGCTCAAGGAGCGTGTGCTTGGCGGTGTAGGAATGGCTGAAGTGCATGCAAAGTTTCCTGGCCATTTTTAGAATGTTTTGCTGTTGGGTATAAGACTTGAGGAACCATTTGACAACCAGATTAAATACGTGTGCCATGCAGGGCGCATGGCTCAGCCCTCCTTGGCGCAGCGCGGACACCATGTTCTTTCCGTTATCTGTCACCATGGTTCCAATTTTTAGTTGTCGCGGAGAAAGCCAGCAATCGATTTCTTCTTGCATGATGTGGAGCAGTTCCTCCCCTGTGTGACTTTGTTCGCCCAGGCAAACCAGGCATAGAACTGCGTGACACCGCCATGCCCTGCACATGTGATACGCTGGAGGAGCACTATGACATGGCCCTGCAGTGGAGGCTGAGGTGGTGGAGACGGAGCCGGACATTAGCGCAGGATCAGCAGTTTGACAACGAGGAGGAGAAAGTGGCATCACATGTTCAAGTTGCTCGTGTGGCTGGGCAGGAAGCACATTGACCCAGTGGGCTGTAAAGAACATGTACTGTCCCTGACCGTAGTTACAACTCCACACGTCGGCACTGTCGTGCACTTTGGCAGACACCGACAGGCTCAAGGACTGGGCCACCTTCTCTTCTACATATTTGTGCAGGGCTGGGACTGACTTTTTGGCAAAGAAATGGCGGCTTGGTACTCTCCACCTCGGCTTGGCACAAGCCATCAGTTCTCTGAACGGTGCAGAGTCCACCAGTTGAAAAGGGAGGGACTGCAGCACGAATTGGACAGGAGCACGGTCAGCTTCTGCGCTGTAGGATGGCTGGACACGTACTGCTGTCTCTTTGCAATCGCCTCGGTGAAAAACTGCTGCTGTAATGAGTGGCGATGAATAAGAGGAGGAGAAGCAGGAGCATCTGGAGCGGTAGATAATGACAGACCGCTTCCTTCGGCAGAGGTGCTAGAGCCTTGACTGCCTGAAATGGGATGCGTGCCACTGGGTGATGCTGCTGTTGCTGCTGCCGACTGGACCGCCACATCTGAGCCATGGTTCTCCCAGGCCACTTTGTGGTGACGCTGCATATGTTGGTGCAGGGCCATGGTGCCAACATTAGCACCCTGGCCACGCTTCACTTTTGACCACAGATTCTACATATAGCCATGTTCACCTCCTCAGGCATCTTAACAAAAAAATTCCACACCGTCGAGTAGTTGATTTTACCGCCAACAATCTGCACTGACTGAGTGGTACCTCCGCTGCCTGGCTGAGCCCCTGCGTCGCTCTTTTCAAGGCTGGAAAGCACCTGAGAAGAGTGCAGTCTACCCTGTGCCCGTTTGGCTCCCGACCTCGCACTGCTATCACTCCGCTGACTAACGGCCACACTACCAACTTGCTGCCTGCACCGTTGCCTGATGCGCAAGCTGTCAGTCTCGTCTGCAGATAATGATAATAATGATGATGATGATGATGATGAAGCCCTTGCTTCACCCGGCTCCCAAGTGCGATCGGCTACATCATCATCAACTACAGATTGCACATCGCTAATGTCCTCCTCAACTGTCTCGGTGTACAAAGCCTGACCGCTCTCAACATCACCTCCCACTACACTCTCCTCATTAGTACTTGACCGCCTATTGGAAGAAGCGGATTTCTGCCCCACATCTTGGCTTCCAAGTAGCTGCTGACTGTCCTCAAGTAGTTTGTCCTCGCTGTATAGTGGCGCAGAGCCCATAGCATATAGTACTTCTCTGGCTGAGGGAACCGAAAAGGACAGAGGCAGGTTGAGGACAGGTGAGGGCACTGGAGCTGCTCCGGGCCCATGCCAACTAAGGGCTGTGTCTGACAAACCCACCGACTCTTGGCTGGGGGTTTCAGATGTCATCTGGGAAGAAGTGGATGACCGATTCAACCATTCAAGAACATCTGGGTTGGTGGTCAACACACGACCACTAGATGACACCGGTAGCTGTGGCCTCGCCGAGTGACCCCTAATGCCACGTCCCCTTCCTCTGCTGAGACCTGTGCCTATTCCAGAAACATTTGTGCCACTGCCCCTGTCCTGAGAAGGGCCTGTCACCCCTATGTCTGACATCCTGTTTGATAAAAAAATTTAAAATAAAAGGAAATTAAGAATCTCCCCAAAATATATACTTTACTCACTGCCTTGCACAACTGCTTAACTATTTCTTTAAGAAATACCATCACCCACAGAGTGGGTTAACAATGGGTTGCTGAACTGCAGTACAATGGGTTATAGCACAGCACTACACACTATATGACGATTTTCTTTTTCTATAGCGACTGACACTGCAAATAGTTATTTAAAACTAACAACCCCACAAACACGGATTCACAGTTATTTTGGCAAGTCAACTTCACTGACTACGTTAGCACAATATCACGCTTTTCTGTTTGGATCGCGAATAATGCGCAAATAATTATTTAAAACTAACAACCCCACAAACACGGATTCACAGTTTTTTTGGCAAGTCAACTTCACTGAAGAATTTAGCCCCTATATGGCACTTGTCTATTTGTATGGTGAATAACGCCACAACTATTTCTTTCACATTTACAAGATGCCAATCACGGATTATATATGTTTTTCCCCAAACACAACCCAAAAAATATATATATTTTTTTAATGTTTTTTTTTATTATTATTTTTTATTTTCATTTATATATTTTTTATTTTATTTTATTTTTATTTTTTTTATGTATCCCAAACAAGGCTCTGACCCTCTTACTGCACTGCAAAAAGCGACACTAGTGGTGCTTCTTTGAATAAAGCACCCCAAAATAGCCTTTAGAAGAGAGTGCAGTGCTGTATAAAAGGCTAACCCCTATGCCCACTCACTGCTGCACAGTGTACCAGAATAGCGATTTCACTGCCTTATTTTCTGTCTAGAAATCGTCCCTCTCCTATCCCTGCAATTCAGATTATCTATCCCTGATCTCCTCATTTCTTTTCTTTAGTTTTTCTTTCACTTGCCCTATCTCTCCTGACGTCTGTCTCTGGTCTAAAATCAATAGCAAATGGCGGATTCCAGTGCTGCAGAGCTATTTATAGGGCTGTGACATTACTGCTAATGGCTACATGTCTGCATGTGATCGCATTGTGGGTGTTTACTTCTTTGTCCCAGAAATCCTTCATGCCATGTCATGCCATGTGCTTGTGGCCATTTTAGGAAAAAAAAAAAAAGATTTGTTACTACGAATCGCCATAAAATTTGCTTTCGTTGCAAATCGAATTTTCCATGAAATTTGTAACGAATTCCATTTCATCAGCTTCGATTCGCTCATCTCTAGTTATTATGTACAGATAATTTCTGTTCCGGGAAAATGAATATTATCTTTTCTGTTGATGTCCGTAATGGTAATAATAATTATTGGAGAGGACGGCAGAATATTCAGAGCATTAGATTATTTACTATAAACTATAATTAGTCTGGTGCTTATCTATCCTAGTGAAAAGGCAGTGTTTGGATGCTTTATTACACTTCCTATTATTTCATTATAAGTGTCAAGCCTTAGGAGCGTCTATCCCCCTGTAAGAATCAATGACTTTGAATAGTAATTTATGTATTCATTGGTTAGAGTAACATATCTTCATCTAATATCCTGCAAAAATGTCACTCACAATCATCATTGGAAATTTTTCACTGATGCGTCTATAAATAATATTTTTGTGAATATAGCATTCTGATGTCAGAACCTGCCAGTTAAATAGAGATAAGCGACACTACATAGCCCTACTCATTACTTATAGCAGGAGCACTTTGCAAGATGTTTCTTCATCTGTGCTGTGATTGACTTCTAAGGCTTCCCCTCCATATACAAAGATGGTATTCATAATACACATCCTAGCTGTTGCAAAACATCATATTACATACTCAAGCTGCTGCAGAACATCATGATAAAGGGGGCGGAGCTTCGCGGCAGAGCCGGACGCATGCTTTTGCCTTAGCTCCGCTGCTTGCCACCTATCCCAGGCTTTATCTCAGCTTTAAAACCCAGAGAAAATGGGCAAAACAGGGAGAGACAAATCAAGGGACCATGGCGCTGCACAAAAAACAGCCTCCACTCAAGGAGAAATTGAGCGTTTCATGAGAAAACCTACGGGGACACCGGCGCTCCAGAATCCCAAGATGGCGCCTGCAAGGAGACGTGAACTCTTAGAGGCGGGAGCCGAAGGCTCGGAGCCAGATGGCGACAGCGACGCTGAAGAATCCCAAGCCGGTGAGGAACAGGTTATCTCGAAATCATACCTTAAGTCCCTACTTACCTCCTCCCTTGAACCTCTCATAAGAGAAATGAAAGATATGAGGCAGGACCTACGTCATATGCATAGTAGAATGGAAGCCCATGAGACTTCACATACGGCGGTAGTGGAGTTCAACTCAGCAGTTTCATCTAATCTAGACAACTGTCAAGTGCATGTAAATTACCTGTACGCACTGGTGGAAGACCAAGAAAATCGAGGACGACGTAATAATCTGCGGCTGAAAGGCCTGCCAGAAACGGTACCCCCGGATGCTATTATGTCCGCCTTGCAACATATCTTCAGTGCCATGCTGGGCCCTGACCCTGGAGACATTGCCATGGACAGAGCCCATAGGGCCTTATGCCCCACACCGAAACCGCATGAAGCCCCGAGGGACGTTATATGTAGAATGACTAATTATCAAGCAAAGGAAAAGATCCTAATGGCGTCCAGAAAAACTCCTAAGATTGAATATGAAGGTGCGACCATCTCTATTTATCAAGATCTCTCACCAATGACCTTAAAGAAATGCAATTGTCTGAGGCCTCTCCTGGAAATCTTGAGACTCAAAAATATAACATACAGATGGCTTCACCCCTTCGGGCTACTTGCCAACACTCCGGGGAGAAAGCTCGTCATTAGATCCCACTCGGACTTGCAGCAAGCCTACAAGACCTTGGATATAGAGGACTTAGACATTCTAGATTGTTGCCAGGCACAAAACATTGCAGACTTACCTTCTTTACCTCAGATTGTGCCCTGGACCCGGTGAGCTCCACGAGGACACGGAGAGGAAGAAATAGTCCCTACAAGATGACACCACGGAGGCTACAAATCCAAGATCCTTCGCAAATGGACTTTGCTGGATGACATCTCCGGGACTTTCTCTGATACCCAAGTATCCACATGCGCAGTCTGTATAAGCTAAATTCTTTTTTTTTTTTCTTTGCTTTACTATCTCATTTATACCTATAATAGCTCAGGTTTTTAGATACTCTACCGTGAAAAAGTTGCATTTTCTTCTGATTATGCTATTTTGTTCTCTCCTTCAGCAAATATCTATCTCCAAATTAATGGGTTTCTACCATCTTCCATCTTGGACGGCCTGGGATGAGGCTTTTGGCTAACAAAATGGAAGATCTCCTCCCCAAATGGTCTAAATGTTCCCTATATTTTTATCGTTTTGCCTACAAAACTATTCTGTTTTCACCCCACCTAACCTTGGTTAAGTGTATGTGCACTACTGAATCTGTTTTCTCACCCTATCCCTCCCTTTTTCTTACAAAAAGAAAAGGTAGCAGTGGCTCTATTACAGGAAACCCACTTCAGGGACAAACATGTTCCACGCCTACAACATTTATCGTATACACAATGGCATCACAGTACATCCCCTTTCTCAGCCTCCAGAGGAGTTAGTATCACATTTCATAAGACCATCTCTTTTGCTCTGTGTTCCTTCCTTATAGACAGGGCCGATTCTAGCTCATCTGCTGCCTGAGGCAAAAATTTAAGTGGCGCCCCCCCCCCATTAAAAAATTGTATGAAAGTCAAGTAACCACCGAACTCAAGACTATCCTGCCAGATCTGGGGAAGTACAAGTACAGATAATATAGTAGATATTCCCTGCAGTCCTATGTAACACCACAGGTAGCACAATGATAAATCTCAGAATACGAGATGTTACCTGCAGTCCTATGCAACAGCACATATAACACTAGTGCTGATCATGTGGTAGTGTTACCTGCAGTCCTATATGAAACCACAGATAACACTAGTGCTCATAATGTGGTAGTGTTACCTGCAGTCCTACATAAAACCACAGATAACACTAGTGTAGATCATGTGTTAGTGTTACCTGCAGTCCTATGTAAAACTACAGATAACACTAGTGCTGATAATGTGGTAGTGTAACCTGCAGTCCTCCGTAAAACCACAGATAACACTAGTGCTGATAATGTGGTAGTGTTACCTGCAGTCCTATGTAAACCCACAGATAACACTAGTGTAGATCATGTAGTAGTGTTACCTGCGTCCTTAGTGTGCCTCCCTGTGCCTCTTCCACGGACTCCATGCTGGCGGCGCTGCCTCCTCTTCCTTCTTCTTCTTCTTGCCCCCACAGAACATCCTGATGCAGCTGCGTCAAGACATAGGAACACTGTGGGCATGGTGATGGTGACACACAGGGACAGACGCACACACAGGGACAGACACATCTGAGCCCCTTTCACAGTGGTAATACTCTCTTTGTGCCCCTCACAGTAGTTGTGCCCTCTCTGTGTCCCCTTCAGAGTAGTAATGCCCATTGTGCCACCTTCACAGTAGTAATGCCCATTGTTCTCCCTTCATAGTAGTAAGGCCTATTGTGCCCTCTTCATAGTAATAATGACTATTGTGCCCCCTTCATAGTAGTAATGTCTGTGTCCCCTTTATAGTAGTAATGCCCTCTGTGCCCCCTTTATAGTAGCAATGCCCTCTGTGCGTCCTTTATAGTGGCAAAGCCCTCTGTGCCTCCTTTATAGTAGTAGTGCCATCTGTGCTCCCCTTTATAGTAGAAAAGACCTCTGTGCCCCTTTTTATAGTAGAAAAGCCCTCTGTGCCACCTTTGTAGTAGTAATGCCCACTGTGCCCCCCTTATGGTAGTAATGCCCACTGTGCCTCCCTTATGTTAGTAATGCCCTCCGTGCCCGCTTTGCAATAGTAATGCCCTGTGTGTCCCCCTTTCTAGTAGTAATGCCCACTGTGCCCCCGTTTGTAATAGTAATACACACTGTGCCCCCCAAACTTTGTAGTATTATTGCCCTCTCCTCTGTGGCCCCTTTGTTGTATTAATGCCCTCTCCAGTGTGCCCCCTTTGTAGTATTAATGCCATCTCCTCTGTGTCCCCATTGTAGGGGAAATGCCATCTGTGCCTCCTCTGTACCTAACACAGTACCTACTCACCCTGTCCCGTTCCTCACAGTCTTCTTTCCCCTGCTGCAGACAAAGATGGCTCCGCATGACTGTATGGGCGGAGCTTATGCAAATTCCCGGGCTGTAAGCTCCGCCCACACATGCTTGCGGCGCGATCTGTGGCTGCAGGCTGAATTCACCAATCAGTGTCTGCCGGCCTGAGGAAGGGGAGGAGCTCAGGGAGCTGAGCTGTGGGTGAGTGATGGGACCCAGCTACCTGCGCTCCAGGAGGAGAGGGGGAGAGCGCAGCTTACAGGGAACACAGGCGGCATCCACCAGCAGTGTTTAACTGCTGTCTGGATGCCGCCCCCTCAAAAATACAAAAAACTGCCGCCTGAGGCGAGATTCTCATCTCGCCTCATGGCAGAAGCGGCCCTGCTTATAGACCCCGATGGGAGATATATATTCCTAGAGGGAATGATTGGAAATCAGCTATTTACCTTTGGAAATGTGTATGCCCCTAACACAAATCAAATCCAGTGGCTCTGTAACCTTTTAGACCAGTTTAGGTCCTTTGCTGAAGGATGCATTGTCTTAGGGGGTGACTTCAACCTTTCTATAAATCCAGTAATTGACTCATCCTCTTCTGCACTCTCACATTCAGCCACAGCATTGGATAAATTACAAACCAGTTTAGCGGAATTTGCTCTAGCGGATGCATGGAGGACTTTACATCCCCTGAACAAAGACTTTACATTTTAATCCCATCTCCACAAACACTACTACAGAATAGACTATATTTTTGTTCCTCCTACACAACTACATCTCTGTCGTAGTGCTAAAATTGGGAACATAATCCTTTCGGACCACGCACCGATTTTCCTAAACTTTAGCTTATCAGGGCTCCCCAAAAAGGAATTCACATGGCGTTTGAATAGCACCCTTCTTGACAAACAATGCCATAAGGACAGGGCCAAAGCCGTTTTGGAAGAATATTTCTCAGTGAACTCTTTCCCGGATATATCTGACGGACTATTGTGGGAAGCGCATAAGCCAGTAATTAGGGGACACTTCATAGGCCTAAGTGCATACCTTAATAAAACCAGACAAAAGAACATCACTGACTTATATCATAAGATCCATGCTCTAGAACAGGCCCACATCACAATCCCATTCCCTCTGGGAACAACTCAGCACAGCTAGAAATTACTTGAAAAATGTATTAAACGTATACACAGCGAAACTATTTATGTCTTCCCAACATAAATATTATGCACATGGGGATAAAGCTACCAAACTCCTTATATCCCAATTAAGGAAGAGAAAGGCTAAGTCCTTTATCTTCCATATCAAATCTAAGGAAAGCACTATACTCAGAGCAACGGACCATATAGCCAAACGGTTCACAGAGTGTTATAAAGACCTGTACAACCTTGAGATTTCCACTTCTCAAGACAACCAAATTCACACAGAGAGATATATTGATAAATGGCTTTCTTCCCTCAAACTCCCCAAACTAGCTTCTGACAAAGCAGAGTCCTTGTCTGCTCCTTTCACTC
Organism: Rhinella marina; assembly: GCA_900303285.1. Taxonomy (NCBI): domain Eukaryota; kingdom Metazoa; phylum Chordata; class Amphibia; order Anura; family Bufonidae; genus Rhinella; species Rhinella marina. The sequence continues at coordinate 23,449 of ONZH01019539.1, forward strand.
TATTGGAACTTGAGTCTGCTCTCAAATGCTCCCCCCTGAATAAGGCCCCTGGTCCAGATGGACTACCGATCATTTTTTACAAGACCTTTCTTTCTACTTCTCCCTATACTATTAAAACTCTTTAACTCCACTATCACAGGCTCTGCCCTACCAGAACAAATGTTAATGGCATATATAACTATCATTCCCAAAGATAACAAGGACGCTTCGCTTTGTGAAAGCTACCGCCCCATCTCATTACTAAACAATGATTTAAAACTCTTTGCCAGGATGATCGCAACCAGACTAAAACCTTTTCTCCCTCACTTAGTTTATCCAGAGCAAGTGGGCTTTATACCTGGCAGGGAAGGAAAAATGAACACCACGAGATTGCTGCATATAATGCAACATGCTAAGCTCTCCTCATCCCCGCTAGTCCTCCTCAGTACTGATGCGGAAAAAGCATTTGACAGAGTGGACTGGCTGTTTATTAGTAGAGATGAGCGAGTAGTGTTCAATCGAGCTGGTATTCGATCGAATACTACGCTATTCGGCGTACTCGATTTCGTTCGAGTATAACGGCGATGGCGCACTTAGAATTCGTTTCCCCTCCCACCTTCCCTGGTGCTCTTTTTCCACCAATCACCATGCAGGGGGGGTATGACAGGCACGCTGAGCACGCTGGCAGCGCGAAAACGGCGTCTACATGGATTGGCTGGAAAAACCATGTGACCTCGAATATTAAAAACTCAGCTCTTCCTGCTCGTACGCATATGCTGCGTGAACTTAGTCAGGGACAGAGGCTGGAGAAGGGAGAGACAGGTTTTAGCTGTTGGACAGGCAGGAGCGTGATTAAAAGCCCTTATCAGGGCTACTATAGTGCAGTACAGTGATAGCTTTACTACAATATAGACTTTACAGAGAACGGCTGCTGTATTCAGGGATAGCTGCTGGAGTAGGGACAGAGAGAGGCATTAGTGGTGTATTAGGTGCTCTGCTACATACCAAACTATATTTGGCACTACTACTGTGTACCTTGAACTATAAAATATATAGGCCTTATAATTGGCAACTGTACTGTGCGTTCTCTTGCAAACTAATTTAAATACCTGGTGTTAATACCCACCGTCTGAACAGTTAGTACACGGCTGTGTACCTTGAACTATAAAATATATAGGCCTTATAATTGGCAACTGTACTGTGCGTTCTCTTGCAAACTAATTTAAATACCTGGTGTTAATACCCACCGTCTGAACAGTTAGTACACGGCTGTGTACCTTGAACTATAAAATATATAGGCCTTATAATTGGCAACTGTACTGTGCGTTCTCTTGCAAAATAATTTAAATACCTGGTGTTAATAACCACCGTCTGAACAGTTAGTACACGGCTGTGTACCTTGAACTATAAAATATATAGGCCTTATAATTGGCAACTGTACTGTGCGTTCTCTTGCAAACTAATTTAAATACCTGGTGTTAATACCCACCGTCTGAAAAGTTAGTACACGGCTGTGTACCTTGAACTATAAAATATATAGGCCTTATAATTGGCAACTGTACTGTGCGTTCTCTTGCAAAATAATTTAAATACCTGGTGTTAATACCCACCGTCTGAACAGTTAGTACACGGCTGTGTACCTTGAACTATAAAATATATAGGCCTTATAATTGGCAACTGTACTGTGCGTTCTCTTGCAAACTAATTTAAATACCTGGTGTTAATACCCACCGTCTGAACAGTTAGTACACGGCTGTGTACCTTGAACTATAAAATATATAGGCCTTATAATTGGCAACTGTACTGTGCGTTCTCTTGCAAAATAATTTAAATACCTGGTGTTAATACCCACCGTATGAACAGTTAGTACACGGCTGTGTACCTTGAACTATAAAATATTTAGGCCTTATAATTGGCAACTGTACTGTGCGTTCCTCTTGCAAACTAATTTAAATACCTGGTGTTAATACCAACCGTCTGAACAGTTAGTACACGGCTGTGTACCTTGAACTATAAAATATATAGGCCTTATAATTGGCATCTGTACTGTGCGTTCTCTTGCAAACTAATTTAAATACCTGGTGTTAATACCCACCGTCTGAACAGTTAGTACATGGCTGTGTACCTTGAACTATAAAATATATAGGCCTTATAATTGGCAACTGTACTGTGCGTTCTCTTGCAAAATAATTTAAATACCTGGTGTTAATACCCACCGTCTGAACAGTTAGTACACGGCTGTGTACCTTGAACTATAAAATATATAGGCCTTATAATTGGCAACTGTACTGTGCGTTCTCTTGCAAACTAATTTAAATACCTGGTGTTAATACCCACCGTCTGAACAGTTAGTACACGGCTGTGTACCTTGAACTATAAAATATATAGGCCTTATAATTGGCAACTGTACTGTGCGTTCTCTTGCAAACTAATTTAAATACCTGGTGTTAATACCCACCGTCTGAACAGTTAGTACACGGCTGTGTACCTTGAACTATAAAATATATAGGCCTTATAATTGGCAACTGTACTGTGCGTTCTCTTGCAAAATAATTTAAATACCTGGTGTTAATACCCACCGTCTGAACAGTTAGTACACGGGCTGTGTACCTTGAACTATAAAATATATAGGCCTTATAATTGCAACTGTACTGTGCGTTCTCTTGCAAACTAATTTAAATACCTGGTGTTAATACCACCCGTCTGAACAGTTAGTACACGGCTGTGTACCTTGAACTATAAAATATATAGGCCTTATAATTGGCAACTGTACTGTGCGTTCTCTTGCAAACTAATTTAAATACCTGTGTTAATACCCCACCGTCTGAACAGTTAGTACACGGCTGTGTACCTTGAACTATAAAATATATAGGCCTTATAATTGGCAACTGTACTGTGCGTTCTCTTTGCAAACTAATTTAAATTACCTGGTGTTAATACCAACCGTCTGAACAGTTAGTACACGGCTGTGTACCTTGAACTATAAAATATATAGGCCTTATAACTGGCAACTGTACTGTGCGTTCTCTTGCAAACTAATTTAAATACCTGGTGTTAATACCCACCGTCTGAACAGTTAGTACATGGTGTGTACCTTGAACTATAAGAATATATAGGCCTATTAATTGGCAACATGTACTGTGCGTTCTCTTGCAAAATAATTTTAAATACCTGTGTGTTTAATACCCACCGTCTGGAACAGTAACACGGCTGGCCTTATAATTGCAACTGTGAACCTGGTGTTAATAAAATAGTACATTGTGTAATATTAAACAGTCGGGCACTCTAATCTGAAGTGTTAGTTTGATTTTAATATAAACAAATAAAACAGAATAAAATAACATAAGACGTTTAAAATCACATTAATCACATAGGCCTACTGGTGTGGACGCGATGTTATTTCGTCCAATACGTATAATACAATAATAAGATGTCCAAAAGATGATAGATGTTAGTTGTTGCTGGTATAAACAGGTAAGTATAGCTATTTTGTAACAAGTTACTGGTATGGGGTTAACCAGTTTAGTGCAGCTATTTTATGACAAAAAACAATTCAGCCGTATCGTTGCGGAGAGGCTCTGTCTCTCCTTACAAAGTGCCGTATAGGATATTATCTTCTATTTAGTAGACATTTCACCTTTCGAAATAAGTCCCGTTTTATGGCATAAAGTTCTGTTAATGCAGATACATTGGTAAAGTTGCACTGTAATTGACTTTCCACCTGTGTGGCTTTGATGTATTCCCTCACGATCGGGAATCCCTCACTGCAAGTGCCGCAGGACAAGCGGAAACACCGTTCAGGTACCCCCTAAACAGTAGCGCTACGAGGGGTAAGTCAGGCTTAATTAATTATACTTAGTGGGACGCCACCAATGTATCTGCATTAACAGAACTTTATGCCATCTTATTATTGTATTATACGTATTGGACGAAATAACATCGCGTCCACACCAGTAGGCCTATGTGATTAATGTGATTTTAAACGTCTTATGTTATTTTATTCTGTTTTATTTGTTTATATTAAAATCAAACTAACACTTCAGATTAGAGTGCCCGACTGATTTAATATTCAAACTATTCCTCTGCTATAGTGATTGGGTGTATCACTGCAGTCGGTGCACCTATAACCATATTTGGATGAGGTGTAGCCAACCTCACAGCTTTATTCTTATAAAATATTTAGGCCTTATAATTGGCAACTGTACTGTGCGTTCTCTTGCAAACTAATTTAAATACCTGGTGTTAATACCCACCGTCTGAACAGTTAGTACATGGCTGTGTACCTTGAACTATAAAATATATAGGCCTTATAATTGGCAACTGTACTGTGCGTTCTCTTGCAAACTAATTTAAATACCTGGTGTTAATACCCACCGTCTGAACAGTTAGTACACGGCTGTGTACCTTGAACTATTAAAATATATAGGCCTTATAATTGGCAACTGTACTGTGCGTTCTCTGCAAAATAATTTAAATACCTGGTGTTAATACCCACCGTCTGAAACAGTTAGGTACACGGCTGTGTACCTTGAACTATAAAATATATAGGCCTTATTACATTGGCAACTGTACTGGTGCGTTCTCTTGCAAACTAATTTAAATACCTGGTGTTAATACCCACCGTCTGAACAGTTAGTACAACCGGCTGTGTACCTTGAACTATAAAATATATAGGCCTTATAATTGGCAAACTGTACTGTGCGTTCTCTTGCAAAATAATTTAAATACCTGGTGTTAATACCCACGTCTGAACAGTTAGTACACGGCTGTGTACCTTGAACTATAAAATATATAGGCCTTATAATTGGCAACTGTACTGTGCGTTCTCTTGCAAACTAATTTAAATACCTGGTGTTAATAACCACCGTCTGAACAGTTAGTACACGGCTGTGTACCTTGAACTATAAAATATATAGGCCTATAATTGGCAACTGTACTGTGCGTTCTCTTGCAAAACTAATTTTAAATACCTGGTGTTAATACCACCGTCTGAACAGTTAGTACACGGCTGTGTACCTTGAACTATAAAATATATAGGCCCTTATAATGGCAACTGTACTGTGCGTTCTCTTGCAAACTAATTTAAATACCTGGTGTTAATACCCACGTCTGAACAGTTAGTACACGGCTGTGTACCTTGAACTATAAAAATATATAGGCCTTATAATTGGCAACTGTACTGTGCGTTCTCTTGCAAAAATAATTTAAATACCTGGTGTTAATACCCACCGTCTGAACAGTTAGTACACGGCTGTGTACCTTGAACTATAAAATATTTAGGCCTTATAATTGGCAACTGTACTGTGCGTTCTCTTGCAAATAATTTAAATACCTGGTGTTAATACCACCGTCTGAACAGTTAGTACACGGCTGTGTACCTTGAACTATAAAATATATAGGCCTTATAATTGGCAACTGTACTGTGCGTTCTCTTGCAAACTAATTTAAATACCTGGTGTTAATACCCACCGTCTGAACAGTTAGTACACGGCTGTGTACATTGACTATAAAAATATATAGGCCTTATAATTGGCAAACTGTACTGTGCGTTCTCTTGCAAAATAATTTAAATACCTGGTGTTAATACCCACCGTCTGAACAGTTAGTACACGGCTGTGTACCTTGAACTATAAATATATAGGCCTTATAATTGGCAACTGTACTGTGCGTTCTCTTGCAAACTAATTTAAATACCTGGTGTTAATACCCACCGTCTCTGAACAGTTAGTACACGGCTGTGTACCTTGAACTATAAAATATATAGGCCTTATAATTGGCAACTGTACTGTGCGTTCTCTTGCAAAATAATTTAATACCTGGTGTTAATACCCACCGTCTGAACAGTTGTACACGGCTGTGTACCTTGAACTATAAAATATATAGGCCTTATAATTGGCAACTGTACTGTGCGTTCTCTTGCAAACTAATTTAAATACCTGGTGTTATAACCACCGTCTGAACAGTTAGTTACACGGCTGTGTACCTTGAACTATAAAATATATAGGCCTTATAATTGGCAACTGTACTGTGCGTTCTCTTGCAAACTAATTTAAATACCTGGTGTTAATACCCACCGTCTGAACAGTTAGTACACGGCTGTGTACCTTGAACTATAAAATATATAGGCCTTATAATTGGCAACTGTACTGTGCGTTCTCTTGCAAAATAATTTAAATACCTGGTGTTAATACCCACCGTCTGAACAGTTAGTACACGGCTGTGTACCTTGAACTATAAATATATAGGCCTTATAATTGGCAACTGTACTGTGCGTTCTCTTGCAAATAATTTAAATACCTGGTGTTAATACCACCGTCTGAACAGTTAGTACACGGCTGTGTACCTTTGAACTATAAAATATAGGCCTTATAATTGGCAACTGTACTGTGCGTTCTCTTG
>ONZH01019540.1:0-69021 GCA_900303285.1 Rhinella marina
TCAGACACTGTTAAGTAAGTAAAAAGTTATGTACGGCATCTAGCAATGAGGTCAGAGGTCTTACTATTTTTTCTGGGGGCCGCTCCATTCGCCCGCTGTGCTAATGCATAGCATCGGAACAGGGAGGAGGAGACGCCAGGGTTTCTCAATGGATATCTCCTTCTCCCTGGCTGTAGCGCTGTCCAATCGCAGTGGAGAGCGTCACAGCCACGGAGAAAAAAAATGTTTACCTTCTTACCTCCTTGGCTGTGACTGTAGTCTGCTTCCTTGAAGAACATTCTCTGTCTTGGCTGAGCCCGATGTTTCTGCTTTAAACATGTTTTAACATGTTTTTAGTTTCATGTCTTGGTTCTGGTGTCCAAATCTCCCAGTCATTTTTTAGGCAAAATGCATACTTCCCAACTGTCCCGGATCCCGTGGGACAGTCCCGGATTTCAGTGGCTGTCCCGCTTTCCCGGGTGGAGGAGGTATGTCCCGCTTTCAGCTGTCTCTGCTTCCATAGGATGCAGAGACAGCTGATTATAATGGTGAAGCAGAAGCCCTCTGCTCCCCACTTCACCATTTAGCTCAGCCTCCCTTCCTCACTTTCCACTAACTTAGTCATGGGGGAAGGGTCTGTGGAGGTCCGAGGAGGACTTGGTTCAGCATCTGTAGATGCTAGAAGGAGGTCTGTGACATCACTGGTCACATGCTCCTTCATGGTCACCTGAAAACCACGACTGCAGGAGCTTGTGGAAGGAGGAGGGGCTGTGTGTGCCTGCCAGCAGCCCAGTGAGGAAGGATGTCAGTCCTGGAGCTTCATGGGGGGCAGGTGAGGGGCAGCATATGGAGCTCATTCATGACGGGGCAGGTGAGAGGCAGCATATGGAGCTCATATGTGAGGGGACAGGTGAGGGGCAGCAAATAGAGCTCATACACGAGGGGCAGGTGAGGGGCCGCATATGGAGCTCATATATGAGAGGTCAGGTGAGGGGCAGCATATGGAGCTCATATATGAGGGGGCAGGTGAGGGGCAGCATATGGAGCTCATATATGAGGGGGCAGGTGAGGGGCAGCATATGGAGCTCATATATGAGGGAGCAGGTGAGGGGCAGCATATGGAGCTCATATATAAGGGGTCAGGTGAGGGGCAGCATATGGAGCTCATACACTCACCGGCCACTTTATTAGGTACACCATGCTAGTAACGGGTTGGACCCCCTTTTGCCTTCAGAACTGCCTCAATTCTTCGTGGCATAGATTCAACAAGGTGCTGGAAGCATTCCTCAGAGATTTTGGTCCATATTGACATGATGGCATCACACAGTTGCCGCAGATTTGTCGGCTGCACATCCATGATGCGAATCTCCCGTTCCACCACATCCCAAAGATGCTCTATTGGATTGAGATCTGGTGACTGTGGAGGCCATTTGAGTACAGTGAACTCATTGTCATGTTCAAGAAACCAGTCTGAGATGATTCCAGCTTTATGACATGGCGCATTATCCTGCTGAAAGTAGCCATCAGATGTTGGGTACATTGTGGTCATAAAGGGATGGACATGGTCAGTAACAATACTCAGGTAGGCTGTGGCGTTGCAACGATGCTCAATTGGTACCAAGGGGCCCAAAGAGTGCCAAGAAAATATTCCCCACACCATGACACCACCACCACCAGCTTGAACCGTTGATACAAGGCAGGATGGATCCATGCTTTCATGTTGTTGACGCCAAATTCTGACCCTACCATCCGAATGTCGCAGCAGAAATCGAGACTCATCAGACCAGGCAACGTTTTTCCAATCTTCTACTGTCCAATTTCGATGAGCTTGTGCAAATTGTAGCCTCAGTTTCCTGTTCTTAGCTGAAAGGAGTGGCACCCGGTGTGGTCTTCTGCTGCTGTAGCCCATCTGCCTCAAAGTTCGACGTACTGTGCGTTCAGAGATGCTCTTCTGCCTACCTTGGTTGTAACGGGTGGCAATTTGAGTCACTGTTGCCTTTCTATCAGCTCGAACCAGTCTGCCCATTCTCCTCTGGCATCAACAAGGCATTTCCGCCCACAGAACTGCCGCTCACTGGATGTTTTTTCTTTTTCGGACCATTCTCTGTAAACCCTAGAGATGGTTGTGCGTGAAAATCCCAGTAGATCAGCAGTTTCTGAAATACTCAGACCAGCCCTTCTGGCACCAACAACCATGCCACGTTCAAAGGCACTCAAATCACCTTTCTTCCCCATACTGATGCTCGGTTTGAACTGCAGGAGATTGTCTTGACCATGTCTACATGCCTAAATGCACTGAGTTGCCGCCATGTGATTGGCTGATTAGAAATTAAGTGTTAACGAGCAGTTGGACAGGTGTACCTAATAAAGTGGCCGGTGAGTGTATAACTGAGAGAAAAAAACGTATATTTTCTAGACTCCAGCTAGTGTGCAGCACACAACAGAATTTTTCACTGCACTGTAGGATATATAACTGAGAGAAAAAATGTATATTTTCTAAACTCCGGCTAGTGTGCAGCACACGACAGAATTTTGCACTGTACTGTAGTATATATGAGTGAGAGGAAAAATGTAGTCTTTAGACGGATTCTATTGCACCGCAAACTATAGAATTTTTCACTGCACTGTAGGATATATAACTGAGAGAAAAAACGTATATTTTCTACACTCCGGCTAGTGTGCAGCACACAACAGAATTTTGCACTGCACTGCAGTATATATGACTGAGAGGAAAGACATAGTCTTTAGACGGCGGCTATTGCACCGCAAACCACTCAATTTTTCACTGCACTGTAGGATATATACCTGAGAGAAAAAACGTATATATTCTCCACACCGGCTAGTGTGCACCACACGACACAATTTTGCACTGCACCGTAGTATATATGACTGAGAGGAAAAATGTAGTCTTTAGACGGTGGCTATTGCACCACAAACCACTCAATTTTTCACTGCACTGTAGTATATATAAAAAAACGTATTCCCTAGACTGACGCTACTGTACAGCACATGACATAATTGTTCACTGGACTGTAGTGTATAGAAATGAGAGAAAAAACGTATTGCCTAGACTGCACTACAGATCCCTGCAAGCCAAGGTACAGCAGCAGCAAAAATGAGTACTGAGAGGACTTTGGGCAATTTATTTTGGGTCTGTGTGGACCACGTGCTGTCCCTTCTGCCACCAGTCGCTGTGCACAGTGTGCAGCCAAGATGGCAGTAGCTGCACTACAAGTCCCAGCCAGCAGCCAGGAGGAGACCAAAAAAAAAAACGTGCTTGTAGCCCTTAGAAGGGCTGTTGGGTTATTTGTGGGTGATTGCTGCCTAACCAACATCTAAATTCAGGCCCTAACACTCTCCCTGACGGACAGCAGCTCTATCCCTAATCTCATGCAGACGGCTTATGACGCGAGCAGCGCGGGACCAGATTCTTATATTCCCAGGTCATCTGATCTGGCCAGCCAATCCCTGCTATCGACTTGTAGGGGCCCCACGTAATGCTAGGAGGTACCAAAGACTCTCCTGCATGTTGATTGGCTGAGAAAAGGCGCCTAACATGCCGGAAGAGGAAGATGGCATTGGTACATAAGACCCCTTTATCACGTCTGTGTGACTGGAGCGTCCGGGATTGTCAGCTACGCTGCACTTGTCTCAGCAGCAAAGCGGGCCGTTCTTCTGCACTTATATCAGCAGCATTTTGGTAAATCTTCATCAGTAGAAGACTCATCGGTACTAGGTAATTTATTCCATCTCTGTCCTCCTCATCTCTCCTTCCAATTCCTCATTAGCTACACTATATTGGTCAACTACAGCAGCATCAGAATCTACATCTACTCCTGCAATTTACTTCTCCTTAATATTAATATGAAAATGCTGTCCAGTCAGCAACTCCCTCTAGTGGTGGCTGTATATATCTGTATGTAGTAATTTCCTGAGCTCCCTCTAGTGGTGGCTGTATATATTTGGATGCAGTAATCTCCTGAGCTCCCTCTAGTGGTGGCTGTATATATTTGTATGTAGTAATCTCCTGAGCTCCCTCTAGTGGTGGCTGTATATATCTGTATGTAGTAATTTCCTGAGCTCCCTCTAGTGGTGGCTGTATATATTTGTATGTAGTAATTTCCTGAGCTCCCTCTAGTGGTGGCTGTATATATTTGTATGTAGTAATCTCCTGAGCTCCCTCTAGTGGTGGCTGTATATATCTGTATGTAGTAATCTCCTGAGCTCCCTCTAGTGGTGGCTGTATATATCTGTATGTAGTAATCTCCTGAGCTCCTTCTAGTGGTGGCTGTATATATCTGTATGCAGTAATCTCCTGAGCTCCCTCTAGTGGTGGCTGTATATATCTGTATGTAGTAATTTCCTGAGCTCTCTCTAGTGGTGGCTGTATATATCTGTATGTAGTAATCTCCTGAGCTCCCCCTAGTGGTGGCTGTATATATTTGTATGTAGTAATTTCCTGAGCTCCCTCTAGTGGTGGCTTTATATATCTGTATGCAGTAATCTCCTGAGCTCCCCCTAGTGGTGGCTGTATATATCTGTATGCAGTAATCTCCTGAGCTCCCCCTAGTGGTGGCTGTATATATCTGTATGCAGTAATCTCCTGAGCTCCCCCTAGTGGTGGCTGTATATATCTGTATGCAGTAATCTCCTGAGCTCCCCCTAGTGGTGGCTGTATATATCTGTATGCAGTAATCTCCTGAGCTCCCCCTAGTGGTGGCTGTATATATTTGTATGTAGTAATCTCCTGAGCTCCCTCTAGTGGTGGATGTATATATATGTATGTAGTAATCTCCTGAGCTCCCTCTAGTGGTGGCTGTATATATCTGTATGTAGTAATCTCCTGAGCTCCTTCTAGTGGTGGCTGTATATATCTGTATGCAGTAATCTCCTGAGCTCCCTCTAGTGGTGGCTGTATATATCTGTATGCAGTAATCTCCTGAGCTCCCTCTAGTGGTGGCTGTATATATCTGTATGTAGTAATCTCCTGAGCTCTCTCTAGTGGTGTATTTCTTTATGGCACAATAGTATATTGTGCAGTAGTGTATGGCTGTAATGTACGGCACATTAGTATATAACCGGCCTCCATAGTCCACTACAGCCATGATGTGGCGGTATATTTTAAGGAGGTGACTGCAGCAAACTCCGGTTTCTTTGGAGGTGTTGGATGTCAGATGCACAGGTCGCGGTGACCCAGTGGCAAGAGATTAGTCTCCAGTCTTTATATAAACCCTGCTGTGCGTCCTTGTCAGAATGTCTTGAGTTCAAACTACTAAACAGAAGGAAATTAGCAGCCAAGACAAATCTGATCTGAGACTCGGCCAATAGACATCTGATATGAAACCCGGACAGATTTAGAATTTAGATGTGGCAGAGTGGTATTCCTCTGATGGCACTGGTTACTAACATTGTGGCCATGGAAACATGGAGAGATAATGGAGATAATGTGTCAGTGCCAGGTATTGACCATGAGCCATGTCAACGATCAGCTGGTCTGAAGTAACAAAGCTCCATCCTTTGTGCAGTGGACAAATCCGGTCTCCATCCACTTCAATGGGGGAGGCGCTGCAGTATCCACTACTCAATGGATGTAGCTGTGCAGCTCCACCGGCTATATCCAGCTGATCGGTGGGGGTGGATGGTTTCTGACCTGCACCAATCAGATATTGATAACCTTATTCCCAGGATAGTCCATCAGTAGTCAAATCTTGGCCTATTCCTGTAAAGAGAGCCATAACTTTTTTATTTTTTCCGTTGTAGTCATACCAAGGCTTGTTTTTTTGCCAGATGAGTTGTCTTTTTTTGGTACATTTGACTTATATAGGTCATTACCAACCAGTTGCGTGAACATTTTTTTATTGCTTTTAATTTTAATTTTTTTTTTTATCTTTAATATTTTGGAAACATTTTTTTTTCTCAAGCCACTTGGTGACTAGACCGTGCGACCTCGATCTCCCTGACCAGATGACCTGCCACTGATTGGTCATATCTTCTTGTGTGTCAATAGGGTCCAGCAACAAGAGCAGGGATTGGTGAGGTGAGTAGGTCTATGAGTATGAGTATGGAGCGGATTATCTCTTGAGACAAATGGAAAAGATTTTAAATGTAGTATGGGACAAAATAGAATGAAAAGAATGGTGAAGATGAAAGCAGGAGGAGCAGTGGTTGCTTTTCATTTTTCCTGTATTTTCTGGGTTTAGTGTTCGTCTCCATAATTCCAGCAGGATAATGGGATTCTCTGCGTTGCAGGTGACCGGTCAGCAGATGGCGCAAGAGATAAATGTCTGTTTCCTTGAGAGCGGGAAAAGAAAGAAGAAACTTTCGTTTCACTTTCACTTCTTCTCAAGAACTGGAACAGAAATCAAGGTTTCGATAATCAGGAGACTCTGCTAAAATACACAAAGGACAAGAGGTCAGCAGGTTACACCTTTAGGTAGGTATGTCCTTCCTTTTAAACACAATGGGAACTGAAAAGGTGAGAGGGTTAACATAACCCTGTATGGGGAGATGAGTTAGTGATGGAGTACTGGGGGCACTGTGGAAGTGATCAGGGTACTGTGGCAATGTTCCAGGTGCTGTGTCAGTGATAAGGGCACCATGGCAGTAATAAGGGCACTGTGACGTGATCAAGGCACTATGCAGTGATCAGAGTACTGTGGTAGTGATCAGAGCATTGTGCAGTGATATGTGGTAGTGATTAGGATACTGTGGCATTGATCAAGACACTGTAGAATTGATGGGGTACTGTGGCAGTGATCAGAGTACTGTGGCTGTGATCAGGGCACTGTGGCAGTGATCAGGGTACTGTAGCATTGATCAGGGTAATGTAGCATTGATCAGAGCACTTTATCAGTGATAAGGGTGCTGTGGTAGTGATTAGGATACTATGGCAGTTTTCCATGTACTTTGACATTTATCTCGGTACTGTGGCAATGATAAGGGCACTGTGTTAGTGATTAGGATACTGTGGAAGTATTCCAGGTACTGTGACAGTGATTAGGGTACTATGTCAGCGATCATGGTATCTTGGCAGTGAAAAGGGCGCTGTGGCTTTGATAAGGGCACTGTGGCAGTGATTAGAGCACTGTGACAGTGGTCAGGGCACTGTAGCAGTGATATGTGGCAGTGATTAGTATACTGTAGTAGTGATCAAGGTCCTGTGGCTGTGATCAGGGCTCCGTGGCAGTGATAAGGGCATTGTGGTAGTGATCAGGATACTGTAGTAGTGATCAAGGTCCTGTGGCTGTGATCAGGGCTTTGTGGCAGTGATCAGGGCACTGTGGTAGTGATCAGGGCACTGTGGCAATGATAAGGGCACTGTGGTAGGGATCAGGGCAGTGTGGTAGTGATCAGGATACTGTGGCTATGATCAGGGTATTGTGGCAGAGATAAGTCTACGGTGAAAATTATGAGGGTATCATGACCTTGTATGGGTACTAAGGTGATGATGAGGATACTGTGGCTACTATAACGGTTTTATGAATTTGTGAACAGGGCATTTTAGGGCAGGGTCAGCAACCTTCGACACTCCAGTTGCTGTGAAACTACAGCCTCCAGCATTTCCACTTGTTCAGCTGTTCTTGTAACTCCCATAGACATAAAACATTCTGGGAGTTGTAGATGGAGTGCGGGAGGCGCTGATCCCAGTTTTAGTGAACATTTTTGTGGTACTGTGATTGGGAGGAGGTATTGTGACTTTGTACAGGGCAATGTAATGGTGATGCTGGTACTGAGGCTGTAATGGGGTATCATGACTTTTTATAAGGGATCCTGTGAGGGTGATGAGGGTACTGAGGCTGTGTTGGGGATATTATGAGGGGTACTGCTGAAGTGATGGGGGCACAGGATCTTTATAGGGGACTTTTTTCAATCATGACATTGTTTTCTTTATTGCATTGAAACATTATTGATAATGAAAACTCTAAATCTCGACAAAGAATATTTTGACCAAAACTATGGGGTACAACAAGTAATCCGATGAACGCGTTAAACACCAACTAAAGAAAGAGCGAGTGCAATGTTCCAAGTGCTGTGTCAGTAATGAGGGCACCTTGACAGTGATAAGGGTACTGTGTCAGTGATGAGGGCACTGTGTCAGTGATGAGGGTACTATTCTAGTGATCAGGGCACTGTGGTAGTGATCAGGTTACTTTGGTAGTGATCAGGGTACTGTGGTAGTGATCAGGGTACTGTGGTAGTGATCAGGGTACTGTGGCAGTGATCAGAGTACTGTGGTAGTGAGCAGGGTACAGTAATAGTGATAAGGGTACTGTTGTAGTGATCAGGGTACTGTGTCATTGATAAAGGGTACTGTGGTAGTGATCAGGGTACTGTGGTAGTGATCAGGGTACTGTGGCAGTGATCAGAGTACTGTGGTAGTGAGCAGGGTACTGTGGTAGTGATAAGGGTACTGTGGTAGTGATCAGGGTACTGTGGTAGTGATAAGGGTACTGTGGCAGTGATCAGAGTACTATGGTAGTGATTAGGGTACTGTGTTAGTGATAAGGGTACTGTGTCAGTATTGTAGATACTGTAGCTGTGATCAAGACGACATCGTACTCAACAAAAATGAACAAAAACTGAACGCAAATCTGTACATAAAAAAAGCAACTGTCCTAAGACAGTATTCAGACATGAGGAGGCCCAATGTGTGTCGGTTCCTTAAAGTGATTCGACTCTACTTTCACTTTTAAGCATATGATACCATTTTAAACGGGGGTGCACAACCTTTGTCAGTCTGGGAGCCGGTCAATATTACACAGGCCAATGCAAAGTGAATGGGGAGGAATGATCGCTGCCACAGTCATTCCTCCCGCCGATCACTCACTGATGCTGGTACTGATTACACAGGGAGATGTGCTGACGATTATCTCTCATCCTGAAAAATATGCAACTCAGCCGACAAACGAGTGATTGCTTATAATCGTCGGCACGTTTATACCGGCCACTTATCAGGAATGAGCGCGCCCCGTGGACACTTGTCCCTAGGAATTGTCCTGAATATTGTGTAAAAGAGGCTCAAAGACATTTCCCAGTAAAAATGATTTCTTCACAAGTTCCTGCAGCACGGCCCCTGAAGACCCTATTTACCTGCCCCCGCTGCTCCGGTCCTCCGTGCAGCCCCCGCTGTCTCCATTTTCCGCTCCCCGCACTGTCTACATCTGGCTGGCTGTGGACATAGTCACATGCATTGCTCCAGCCAATGACTGGCTTCAGCAGCGTTTCACCCCCAGTTACAGGCGCCCTGCAATAACCAGTAAGACGCTCATTGGTTAACCCTTTACCGACCAGGCCTGGAAACCGACTATTTATCATGTGACACACAGGGCTTTCTAATATATCTTTTTTTTTGTTTTATTTGGGGGAGACGGTAGAAAACAATTTTTAAAAAGTCATTTTTTTTCAAACTATGGCTTTTTTTCTTTATTCTTAATTTATTTTGTTGTCGATTTATATATTTATTATAATTAGTTTCCAATTTGCTGGTGGCTGTTTTGTTCTACAATATGTATAGTTTGATGTGAATGGCGCGATAATGGCGACGGTTTCATTGGGCTGGGTGTTTTTTAATTCATTTATTACTTTCATTACATTTATTATGTTTTTAATATATTTTTGTCCCCCAAGAGGTCTTCAAAAAGATTTTTTTTGCACTTGTACTTTATTGTGGTACATTTTTTATTTTATTGTTTTAACTTTTTTTTTTATAAACTTTTGCCACATAATTTGTCCTTAAGAGGTCACGAAAAAATACATTTTTTTTTCCAATTTTGCACTATTTCCACTGTAACTGGAGCCTCATAAGGTGACCCAGATCTACAGGAAACCAGCCTCCTGTGTGGGCTTTGTACAAGGCAGAGCTAATCAGGGTCTATTGACTTTAACTCTGTGCTCCTCTGCCCCTGATGTGATTGCTGGGCATATTGCTTAATGAGGAGAAGGCAGAGCATACGTTACTTATCTGTACTGTACTGATAATGAGTTACATCCTGTATTATACTCCAGAGCTGCACTCACTATTCTGCTGGTGCAATCACTGTGTACATACATTACTTATCCTGTACTGATCCTGAGTTACATCCTGTATTATACTCCAGAGCTGCACTCACTATTCTGCTGGTGCAGTCACTGTGTACATACATTACTTATCCTGTACTGATCCTGAGTTACATCCTGTATTATACTCCAGAGCTGCACTCACTATTCTGCTGGTGCAGTCACTGTGTACATACATTACTTATCCTGTACTGATCCTGAGTTACATCCTGTATTATACTCCAGAGCTGCACTCACTATTCTGCTGGTGCAGTCACTGTGTACATACATTACATTGTTATATTGTACTGATCCTGAGTTAAAATCTGAATCATATTTCAGAGCTGCATTCACAATTCTTCAGGTCTCTGAGTGGAAATTGTCCCAGTTTTTATCAACAAAGTCTTACAAGGAATGATGTATACTGATTAAGTTTTCTGTGCCTTCTGTGAAGAAGAAGTGGAAGATATCATTAGAGCATTACATGAAAGTACTTTGTGCGATACAGTGGATGATGGAGAACACGATACCGCTCAGGTTCCACAGGAAAGTGCCGCCTGTGACCCAAAAGAAATGGATCTTATATGTCCAATAATAAACATTGCCATAATGGGACAATCCGGCTCAGGGAAGTCCACTTTTGTTAATGCCATCCGTGGTCTTCACAGTGACGAAGAAGAAGATGCTGCTAAAACAGGTGTAGTGGAAACCACCATAGAGCACAAGTCCTATCCCCATCCCAAGCTGAGAAATCTGCTATTTTGGGACCTTCCTGGTACAGGAACTCCCAACTGTATCACCCAATCAGTCAAATATCATGAATACGACTTATTTATTATTATTGCTTCGGAACAGGTGAGGCACGCCGACATGGAACTGGCCAAGAAGATCTGGTCCATGAAGAAATTCTAAATGAGATAAGGGATAATTGTATTCAAGGTCTTAACGATGGAGATCTTAATGTGGAGTAGAGGAGCCCAGAGTCTTCCTCTTGTCCTGCTTAGAACTGGACAAATATGACTTTAGTCTCTTGTTGAAGACCTTGGAAAAAGAATAGATAAAAAATTGACATCTATAGGATAGAACCTTTCCATAGGCCCTAATGCTGACAGTATATGTAATGTATATAAAATGTAAATTGTCTATTAAACCATATAAAGCATCAGATACTTGTTTACCTAAAGGCATATCCATTGCATCTCCCTCCCTGGAATTCTACTTGCAACTGGTGTCGCTAGGGGAATGAGTATAGCGAGTTCATTATCTTCTATTGCTTATATAAGACATTACCACTCACAGAATTGACCCTAAGGAGGCAATAGGAGCATAGCGTAACCCTTTCCCTACCAGCGCCGTACATGTACGGCGCTGAAGCGATGTCGGAGCACTTGCGGCGGGCGTCATGGCCGGCAAGTCTCGGCTGTTTCAAACAGCAGAGAATTGCCGCTACTTACCGCCACCGGCGATCTGTAAGTAAAGGAATTAGATGCTGTGATCACGTGAGATCATGGTATCTAATAGCGCTAAAACCCGGGTGCCCTTGTGGCTAATCGGGGCATCTGCACTCTATATGAACACTGGAAGCCTCGCTGATGAGGCTTACAGCGTTCAAGCTGCATTTCTTATTTTGGCCACTATAAGAAATGAACAGGATAAAAAATTAGGAAACCTGACATTAAATTGCATGTAAAAAATTACCGAAATTTCAAAATTAAAAATTAAAGAAAAACGTGTACAAGTTCACATATGATGCTTAAAATAATCACAAAAAAAGATATAAAAAAATAAAAAATATAAAAGTTTAAATCACCCCCTTTCCTCATAATTAAAAAATAAATACCTAAATAACAATAAATATAAACATCATGGGTATCAACGCAACCGAAAATGCCCATACTTTTAAAATCTAAAAAAAAAATTTCAATGCAGCAATTGCATAACAAAGGGTAAAAATGGCTGATTTGCCATTTTTCATAACTTCTCTTACCCCAAAAAATGTAATAAATTTAAAATGGATTGTCCCTCAAAAAATGAGCCCCTAAACAGCTCAGTGGATGTAATTCTAAAAAAGTAATGGGGCTCAGAATATGACAATGTAAGAAAAAAAACTTTTTTTTCAAAGTTTAAATTTATTCTTACATTATTTAAACATAAAAAACCTACACATATGGGGTATTATTGTTATCGTACTCACCCAGAGAATGAACGGCATGGGTCAATTTTGGCGCAAATGGAACGCCGTGGGAACAAAACCCGTAAAACTTTGGAAGAAATGCTTTTTTTTCCAATTCCACCCCATTTGGAATTTTTTTTACCGCTTCCCACTACATTTCATGCAATAATTAACAGTGGCATTCAAAAGTACAACTTGTCCTGCAAAACATAAGCCCCATACAGCTATATGAATAGAAATATAAAAAGTTATGGCTCATGAAAATTAGGGTAGAAAAATTAAAACGCGAAACAAAAAAAAACTCCGGTATCCAAAGTGCTAAAGCTCTTCGGCCCCAATGCAAAATCTATAACAGAGCCCCCGTCCTCGACTCCGTATGTAGCATATGAGCATTTGGTCCCACTCAGACACCATATAAAGCATCAGCATTTGTTTACTTAAAGGGAACCTGTCATCTCCGAAACACCCCCTGAACTAGAGTAAGATATGTATAGTGTAAGTGATGCTGAATACGAATATGTAAGTTTTATCTTCATACTCACTGCCATTCTGACGCTGTGCTCCCACAAAATGGCAGTAAAATGCACTCACTGGACTCCAGTGCTCACTCACATAATGGAGAGGACTCAAAGACGAGTCCTCTCAATGCATTTTACTGCTGGTTTGTGAGAGCACAGCGTTGGAATGGAAGTGAGTATGAAGATAAAGCTTACATATTCGGATTCAGCATTACTTACACTATACACCGCTTACTCAAGTTCAGGGGGTGTTTCGGAGATGACAGGTTCCCTTTAAAGGCATATCCATTGCATCTCCCACCCTGTAATTGTACATACAACTGGTGTCGCTATGGGAATGAGTATAGCACGTTCACCATCTTACTTTGCTTGTACAAGACATTACCACTCACAGAATTGACCCTAAGGAAGCAACAGGAGAATAGCTTAAAGCTATTTGGCCCCAATGCAAAATCTATAACAGGGCCCCCATCCTCGAGTCTTCTTACCGTATGTAGGAGATGAGCATTTGGTCCCACTCAGACACCAGAGTGAAGGTTTAACTTTGTAGTAAGATTTTGATGTGACAGGGTTGGGATTGTGACGACGTACCTCTCCTTTAGGCCCCATTCACACGACCGTATGTATTCCGTGTCCATATAAAAACGGAACGGAAGACATACGGAATGTCTTCCGTAGTGTTCCGCATTTTTGCGGACTCATTGACTTTAATGGGGCTACGGACGTGTTTTGCGGCCAAGTATAGGACATGTTTCCTCTTTTTTGCGGGAGAACTTCCGTAATATACGGATGTGGAATGCACACGGTGTGCATTCCGCATTTTATTTCTCCTATGGAAAAATGAATGGGTCCGTATGGTTCCGCATCTTATCCGCAAAAATGCGGATAAGATACGGAAATGAACATACGGTCGTGTGAATGGGGCCTTACAGTACTTTCTAATATATTTGCTTACAGTATGTTATTACAAAATGTAAATTGTCTATTAAAGCAAATAAAGCTAAAACAATTGGCATAAAGCTAAAACAATTTCTTTTTGTTCTCCACCCAATCCACCTCACGGTTGATGTGGTGCTTTTATCTAATGAGTAGTGTTGGGCGAGCATTCCGAATACTGCATGTGCTTGAGTGCCGTGCTCGAGTCCCCACCCCGCACATTTCTTGGCTGCTATGCAGCCAATCAGCGTGCAGGGTGGTACTGGCATTCACTGTAATGCCGTAGCCATGTTGGCTACTGGCATTACAGTGATTGGCTGGCTGGGAACGCGTCATCGGGTGCTATATAGCACCCGGTGACATGTGACCCGGCTCAGTCTTAGTCAGGGAGAGCCGCTACAAGGAGGGACAGATAGTGTAGGGATAGGATTTGGCTAGGCAGGGTTAGATTTAATCTTTCAAAGACCCATTTTAAGGACTATTGTTTTATCTGGCTGCAATATACAGATGCGTCCACACTTAACTTATCTCCAAACTCAGAGTGGTGTCAATTTTGTCCTGACAGCAAAACAACATGCTATCATGAGATTGTAACTAAGCTCTAAAAAACAACCACTGAGCGGTGAGTGCTCCACATTTAGCTGACTGCACAGCTGCTTTTTCTTTTGTTTAGAGCAGCTAGCCTCAGATGTGAGAAATCTATCAGCAGACCCAACTAAATGTGGTGAGATCTACTAAGAATATTAAGTGTGTGAAAGTCAAACACAAGAGAATAAAGGAAAGCTAAATCCAAACATCATGTGTGATACTGCCTGCTTCGCTGTGTATCTAATCCTATCATGTGTGATACTGTCTGATGAACTGTGTATCTAATCCTATTATGTGTGATAGTGCCTGATCAGCAGTGTATCTAATCCTATCATGTGTGATACTGTCTTCAGAGTCGTTTATGTAAGCCTATTGTGTGTGATTCTGTCTGCTAAACTGTGTATCTAATCCTATTATGTGTGATACTGCCTGATCAGTAGTGTATCTAACCCTATTATGTGTGATACTGTCTGCAGCTTTGTGCATCTAAGCCTATTGTGTGTTGCACTGTCTGAAGAGTTGTGTATCTAATCCTATTATATGTGATACTGTCTACAGTGTTGAGCATCTAAACCTATTGTGTGTGATACTACCTGAAGAGTTGTGTATAAAAGTAGACACAAATTGAGGCTTGCACTGGTGCAGGGTACATGCACTGGTCTTCTACGCACAGTGTCTTCCTACTGTAGCTAAGTGTCATGCAGTTAAACATGGCATGGATCTAACAGCCATTTCTTCTGTCTTCAACAGGTACAACATCTGTACACTAACTCTGCTTGCTTTTGTCATCATCTCCCGCACTATGTCCATTTTCATGGTCCGACATCTCTGCACTAACTCTGCTTGCTTTTGTCATCCTCTCCCGCACTATCTCCATTTTCATGGTCCAACATCTCTGCACTAACTCTGCTTGCTTTTGTCATCCTCTCCCGCACTATCTCCATTTTCACGGTCCAACATCTCTGCACTAACTCTGCTTGCTTTCGTCATCATTTGGACTGAAATACATCACCACCTCCACCCCCCCTCTCTTATCTGAGCAGTGGCTGAGTGTACAGTATTTACACAAAGGAGAGCTCCTTATCTCTATCTGTATCACACTCTATGCAGATAAACACAATAGCTTCATAGACAGTATCACACCTAATAGAATTAGATACATAGCTCAGCAGAAAACTATCACACAAGGTAGGATTAGATACACAGCTCAGCAGACAGTACCACACTCTACGCAAATCAAAAAGAAAACCACGGAGACACCATCACAAGTCTCAACGTTGGTGAATCTAAAACAAGGCTCCCTGGGAAAAGCAATATGCAAATCAAAAAGAAAACCACAGAGACACCATCACGTGTCTCAACAACAGTCAAAACTAGCCAGGCCTTTCACCGGGAAGTAACAACGAAGGGAAGGGCAGTCTCCAAAAGGAAACCACCTATGCCAAAGCATGGTATCCATCCACAGACAGCTGTTTCGGGGTATCTCCCTGAGGTCAATCATCTTTTCTTAAATAATCTTCTACTAGGCATTTCTCCCACTAGCCAGATTCCTACTCCACACTGATGAGGGGAAAATACCCCAAAACAGCTGTCTGTGGATGGATACCATGCTTTGGCATAGATGGTTTCCTTTTGGAGACTGCCTTTCCCTTGGTTGTTCCTTCCCGGTGAAAGGCCTGGCTAGTTTTGACCGTCGTTGAGACACGTGATGGTGTCTCCATGGTTTTCTTTTTGATTTGCATATTACTTTTCCTAGGGAGCCTTGTTTTAGATTCACCAACATTGAGACTCGTGATGGTGTCTCTGTGGTGATGATGGTTGATCTCCCTGAGGTCAATCATCTTTTCTTAAAGTATCACACTCTATACAGAAACATACAATAGCTTCGTAAACATTATCACTAGGGATGAGCAAACTGAACTGTAACGAACCAGATTCGTTACGAACTTTCCCGAAAGCTCGGTTCGTCATCAAACCGAATTTTCAGAAAGTTCGTGACGAATCTGGTTAAAATAACGGTGACGCAAAATATACGCATGTTTATTGAGAATGTACGCTAATGCGTACATATTCAGTTAAGTAGCGTACCTATGACAACGCTAGACTGTATGTTCGTTACTTGAGTAGGAATGTTCGCAGACGCAGTGTATGAGTACGCTAATGCGTACATATTCAGTTGAGTAGCGTACCTTTAACAACGCTACACTGTATGTTCGTTATTTGTGCGGGAATGTTCGCATTAGCGTACGCATTAGTGTAAATTCTCAAATATGCGTATATTTTGCGTCGCCGTTGTTGAAGTCACTTGGATTTTTTCCACTTTTTTCATTGTAATAGCAACTGCAAGTAAACGAAACTATACCCTATCAGACTCCCATTATTGTAGCAGCAATTATTCAGCCATTATAGCAAGGTTCGCTTTAGGTTCGGTTCGTACGAATCCGAACTTCACTAAAGTTCGCCGAACCGAACCGAACTTTTCAAAAGTTCGCTCATCCCTAATTATCACACCTAATAGAATTAGATACATAGCTCAGCAGACACTATCACACAAGGTAGGATTAGATACACAGCTCAGCAGACAGAATCACACAAGGTAAGATTAGATACACAGCTCAGCAGACAGTATCACACTATATACAAACACATATAATAGCTTTATAGACAGTAACATACCTAATAGGATTAGATACAAAGCTCAGCAGACAGTATCACACAGAACAAAATTAGATACAGCATCTCAGCAGACAATATCACAGAAGGTATGATTAGATACACAGCCCAACAGACAGTATCACACGTGATAAGATTAGATACACAGTTTAGCAGACAGTATCACACATGATAGGATTAGATATGCAGTTTAGCAGACACTGCCACCCAGAATTGGATTAGATACACAGCTAAGCAGACAGTATCACACATGATAGGATTAGATACCCAGTTTAGCAGATAGTATCACACATGATAGTATTAGATACACAGCTAAGCAGACAGTATCACACAGGACAGGATTAGATACCCAGTTTAGCAGACAGTATCACACATGATAGGATTAGATACACAACTCTACAAACAGTATCACACATGATATGATTATATACACAAATCAGTAGGCAGTATCATACATAATAGGATTAGATACGCAGTTTAGCATACACTGTCACCCAGAATAGGATTAGATACACAGCTCAGCAGATTATCAATAGCTATTTTAAATGTCATGGAAAAATTGAGGCATACACTGACACCCAATGTGGCTGAATAGTATTATGTACATTTGTAACATGTAATGGAACTGTTAAAAGTAAATAATATTCTCTGCATAATACTGTGGTTGGTGTGTATTATTTTGCATATAACAAATATAATACTAGACTAGCACTGCATACTGACACCAAGTGTATCTAAATCATAGTATACGGCATATAGAATTGTGGTGAACAATGGTACAGGTCAAAATATATGGTAATCATTGCACAATAAAAAAAAAATTAAAAAAAAGAAGAGCAGCCCTTGGAGGGATTTGTTTAATGTATACAATATATATATATTATATATATATATATATATATATATATATATATATATATATATATATATATAGTATATGTTAAATGTAAGACAAACACTTGAAGTGAATACCTTAAGTTCAGGTATTAGCTAGTAACACAATGCACCATCTGCTGTCTAAACGTTGTATAACTAGTAACACCATGCGCCTGACCTTAACCAATTGCCTGACCTTAACACCACCTGTGCTGCGTGTGCTGTATAACATTTGAACATCCTAAATACTTGGAAGTCCAAGATGCATCCAGACATCCTCCCTATGCTGTTCTCAAACCATTTCAGTGGTTTCCACCATTTTATCACCTTTCCCTATGAACCAGACGCCCTCCCCTCTTCAGAGCAGGGGGTGCCTGGTTTAGTGTTCTGGTTCTCCCATTGACTTCCATTGTTCTCGGGTGCTCTGTGTTCTACCCGAGCACTTTGGTGCTCGATCAACA
Organism: Rhinella marina; assembly: GCA_900303285.1. Lineage (NCBI taxonomy): Eukaryota > Metazoa > Chordata > Amphibia > Anura > Bufonidae > Rhinella > Rhinella marina. The sequence goes on from ONZH01019540.1 coordinate 18,240, forward strand.
CTACTAATTAGTATGGGGCAGCATGACGTTAGCCAACCCAAGCACCAAGCACCCTTTCTGGCTGAAGTCCCCCCACTAGTCCCCCTACTGATCCTTGATTTAAGGGGGTTTGTTGCAATAGCAGTGCCAAGTCAGGGACAAAGCTGTGTTAGCGTGCTTTCACACGGTGTTTTGGAATTTCATTTGCTGTATTCACCAGAAAAGCTGCTATCAAGCATATCCATAGGCTGCCATTCGCCCAGAGAAGGCAAGGAGCCTACTTCTGACCTCCTTTAGGCTGCTATATCATTATAACTTTTCTTTTTCCAGTATAAAATAAAACAGTCCGCTGCACAATTCCATTGCAGAGATATACATCAGAGGTATACACTGGGTAACACTACCTCTGTTGTATACTCCAAATGTGTGAAAAGGAGGCGTAGAGAAATGTCATGAATTGTCAAGGTCCGTAGGTCCCAGTGGTCAGGCCATCACCGATCAGACACTGTCGTCAATGTCTTTTCCTAAACACCATAAAACCAAAATGTTGTTGTTCTCCAAACACTGTTTTAGTATCGTGGTCTGCCTGATCATGGTTTTGAAGAGCATACACCCATTCAGTAGTCTGGAGCACCAATCCAACCATCCCTGTTCATCACTTCTCCTAATTATGTAGCAACACAAAAATTGATTTTAGAGAATTAAAAGTATTTTCTGAGACTTAAAAACTGATGACCACTCCTCTGTATAGGTCAGTATCTGATCAGTGGGTGTCCGACACCCGGGGCCCCACCAATCAGCTGTTTGAGACGGCAGTAGAGCTCGCAGTAGCGCCACAGTATTCTTCGTGCTCACCATGCACAGTTACGTACATTGTATAGCGGCTGTGCTCGGTATCGTGCCTAGGCTGAGCTACTAGGCCATGTGACTGATGAACGTGTCGTCACTGGCCTAGGAAAAGCTACAAGAAGGTCATGGTGCTACAGCGAGTGCAGCTGCCTTCACGAATAGCTGATTGGTGGGGATCCCAGGTGTCGGACCCCCACCGATCCAGAGGACAGGTCATCAGTATTTCAGTCTCGGAAAAACCCCATAAAGGTAAAGTTCTGTTCTCACCAATTCTTTCTTACTTTTCTTCAGGCAAGTAATTGAAAATGGATTCTTCTTTTGACATCATCACCGAAGAGGAAGTTCAAGAAATTAAGTCTGCCTTACAAGATGGAGACCTCTGTAAAGCAACCGAGAAACTCAGCGAGTCCCTTAAGGAAATAGAAAATGCCCCGTTAAACATTGCCATCACAGGAGAGTCGGGAACAGGAAAGTCCACTTTTGTCAACGCTATCCGTGGGATGGATGATGAAGAAGAAGGCTCTGCCCAAACTGGTGTGGTGGAGACAACCAAGGTGCCCATGGCGTACCCTCACCTGCAGTATCCTAACGTCACTGTTTGGGATCTTCCAGGAATAGGAACTCCAAATTTTGTGGCAGACAGTTATCTTCAGTCAGTTGAGTTCAGTCGATACGACTTTTTCATCATCATGTCATCAGAACGCTTCAAGCAAAATGACGTACTCCTCGCAAAGGCGATTCAGGCTATGGACAAAAAATTCTACTTTGTGAGATCCAAAGTCGATTCCGACATACTAGCCTCCCAGAAACGAAGGAAGAAGACATACAATGAGCAGAACATACTTAATGAAATTCGAGGTCACTGCATTCAAAGTCTCAAAGAAGGGGGAATCGCCGAGCCTCAAGTGTTCCTTCTCTCATGCCTGGATCTGGACAAGTACGATTTCATCGAAATGCAGGATACTCTAGAAAAGGAGCTTCCGACACATAAGAGACACATATTCCTGATCTCTCTACCTAACATTTCTCTGCCGATTCTTCAAAAGAAGCGTGAGGCTCTGAGGAGTGGCATCTGGAAGTTGTCTACTCTTTCGTGTGCAGTGGCTACAGTCCCGATCCCAGGCCTGTCTGTAGCTTGTGACATAGGAATCCTGGTGACAGCCATGAATAACTACCGGAAAGCTTTTGGCTTAGATGACAACTCTCTAGAAAAGTTGGCCAACAAGTTTGGTAAAGACGTCAGCGAGCTGAAATCAGTGATCAAGTCCCCCTTAGTCGTACAAGAGATAAACAAAGAGCTGGTCGCCAGTTTGCTAGCCAGAGGGGCAGCAGGGGGTCTGATGGTAATTGAGTATGCTGCTAGTAATATCCCAGTGCTGGGCAGCCTGGCAGCAGGGGGCATCTCGTTTGGTACCACTTACTGGATGCTCTGTGGCTTTCTTAAAGAGATTGCTGAAGACGCGGATCGGGTTCTTAGGAAGGCATTAGAGTCAGCCGTTTAAGTTGTGGTTTACCTGCCTTTTTTGCTGGTGGAATTTTGGCTCGGAGAATGTACCAGAATTCGGCTGGCGGCCTTGTGCTATCTTCTTCCCATTGTTTTCAATGGAAGGGAGCGCTAAAGAACATGGAGTGTCAGTTTAAAGCCACAACTGTGCCAAGAAGGAAGGCATCTTTCTCCTATAGAATAGTGTCCTGTGATTTTATAAGTTTACCTTCAATATGTTATCTAGTTATTTACTCTGTGCCTTTTCTTCATATATTATTATTATTATTATTATTATTATTATTATTATTATTATATTACATATAGTATAACCACGTATTCAATAAAATCTCTCTGTATAGCGCCACCTGTTGCTTGTTCTTTTCCTCATTCCTCTTCCCACCTCACTGAGGTGGACGCACATGAACAGTTCCATCCTTCAACAGTCGCCAGCATTATCATCTGTTAGAAAGTGTGACAGTTACAGGTCATGCCTCCAAACAAGGACACACCTCCTGAGCTGCCAGCTTGAAATAAATGTAGCAGAGTAGTTGGAGCAATGAATTGGGAGATGTTTGAATCCATGTGAGGCACGGGACTGGTTCTAGGTTTGTTAAAAAGAGATTGTACTTTGCTATACAATTTTCAATTTACTGATTTTCATTTTATATATTAACTTTGGGATAAACTCTTTAAAATCACTGTGGACACAGGCCAAGATGTCGGGGGTGTCAGGATGGTGATGTTTCCAGAGCAATCATTTGTTAAAACTCCTCCCAATAATTCGGTACATTAGTTGTCAAAACGACAGTAAAAACAAGTGCCAATCAACTTCCTACATGGCTGGGTGACACTTGTTTGGGCAATTCAACTGCCTATATAACAGAACCCTTATATTTTATGGGTGCCCAGCTGTCAAAACTTCCACCGATCCTCAGATTTTCCACACCCATAAAGGGAGCTCACCAAAGGCAGGAAATACTGGTTGTCATTTTGCTTTCTTTTTATGTTAATATAACGAGCTACCGATTTCATGTCATATTAAGGGGAAGCCTGTGGGGAGACCTACTTTATGGCAAGAACATTAAGGGGAGATGAATGGCAGGAAATGTAGGAGGAAGCCTGTGGCAACAAAACATATGGGGGATGATTCTAGCTTCTCTGCTGGTTGCGGTGGAAACTGAAATGGCGCCCTCTCTCCCTTTTGCCAAGTTCTCAATCCAACCCCTGCCCCCAGCCCTACTGCTAATGACATATGTGAATGGGCAAAAATTCTGAGCTACAAAACATACAGGAGAATACAGCACCACATACCTCTTATATCCAGTGATGTATCATGTGATATAGACATTCTCTTTCCTTATCTTCTCCAATCGGACCAGACCACCATAATTACTTTTTTCAGCCACATCTCATCTTTGCAGACTTATCACCCCCCCAGTGGCCCAACATTTTTATCCTGCTGATACCCCCTATAATGTGCCTGCTGTGCTCTCCAAAATACTATACTACAGAAATAATAGTGCCTATAGGGTGAGAAAGAAGATCAGACTGAGGTCAGCTCAGGCAACTAAGGGTTAAATACGTTAAACAGACAGAAGTCGGTACACAGGCAGATGAAGGTAGAAACAGCACACCTTTTTAGGACACTAACAGATTAGAACCTGTTGCTTTTGACTGGAGAGAGTGCACACACGTGTCCTAATAGACAGTGAGAGACAGTGCTGGCAAGAAGCAGGCCAAAGCCTGTGAGTGAGAAACGGCAGAGCTACAGGGCTCATTGGGAAGGAATAGAGAGAGGTCCGAGCCTCCGTAACCTAGGAGATGTGGAGCAAGTGACCAGAGCTAGGGAGAGTGGCAGCGAGCATGAGCCACTGCCGTAACAGGCAAGACCTATGGCAAGACCATTAGGGGGAGGTGTGGCAGAGACACTTGGGGGAGGTTAGTGTTGAGCAAAGCATTCGAAGCGGAATTCGGTCCGAAGTTTAGAAAAACTTTGATTTGCAACTAATTATAGATGAGCAAATCATCCAAAATTCGCTTTGGCGAATAATCGACAAATTTCTGACAAGATTTGTTCTTAATACAAATTTATTCGGTCAAATTTGCGGTAAAAAATAATTGTTGTTTTGCGAACATTTCTGCACAAATTACGAACATACAGTCAGTATTGTTAAAAGTACGCAATACGTAAGCATTAGCATACAAAGTACGCACAAATCCTTAGCGTATTATTGACTCATGATTGCATCGTACGCACAAGGCTAGGCTGCGGCGTACAGTCCTCAGAGGCAGTCCATATGAGCTAGAAAAGTAAGGTGCTCACTGATAGCTATCCAGCTAAGTGCATAATTTACTAAAAACACCATACAATAAGTGCATAATAGGACACATCGCAGAACCTGAAAAAGAATACACACAATGGGCTAAAGTGCTTGAACGTTGCTGAACCTGTAAAGACATTATTGCTAAAATACAGCAAAGATATAATTATGCAAACATTTTAGTGCAATCAATTTCACATTTGCAAGCATAAAAGGCTCAGATATACGTTGGAGTCTCTCCTCGTGGCTGCTTGGCATGATAAAACACTGGGACTCCAAAACAAAAACCCTCAGTACTCATGTATGAGAAAAAGTATAATTAATTTTATTAATTCACGTTTAAAAGCACATAAAACACATAACAGTTCAACATAATACCTCCTGATGAAGCGATAGGCGGAACGCGCGTCGGGGTACAGCGTGCCACGGTCGGGTAACATGTATTTGGTTCACTCTGTATAATACTGAATATGAATTGTGAGCACTGGCACTTTTACTTGTATAATATATATGTACATTGATTAATAGTGATACCTCCATGTATGCCTCTGTGGACATGCTGTTTGGCTGTGTACCACGTATTTGGTCTGTCCACCATTATTATGTTGAACTATTATGTGTTTTATGTGCTTTTAAACGTGAATTAATACAATTAATTATACTTTTTCTCATACATGAGTACTGAGGGTTTTTGTTTTGGAGTCATAGTGCTAGGGCCTAACTGGCCTGCCCTGGACAATATTGATATATTATTGCGCTATTCTATTTATTTGAGCTAATGATAAAAAATTCAATTGTAATCCACATGAGGTAATTTTGTAATCGAAACAGGTAATGTGTAATCCACATGGATAATATAAAATAGCAGCAAATAGAGAACCCTTTTTGCAAAGGGGGCTCACAAATAACCAGAGAAGGGGGGAAAAGGGAAAATAGGCATGCTTAGGTGCAACTGGGAATTTTCTGCAGAATGAGGGAGGGGGGAGTCTTGACAAGCCATGTCCATCTGGGTGAGAGTCAAACAGGGGCAATAAAAACATAAACTAAAAACATGTGCCAACTAGCTCTCACCTGTCAGGTGCAGTCCATGTTGTGGCTCCTATAGGTCCAGACGGTTTCGTTGGAAATCAGCCAGACTGACAGCCAGTAGAAGGGTTCCTTAGATAAGGGACCTTAAGTCCTCCTCGCTGGAACTGCTACTGAATGACATCAGAGGATGCTCCTGCCTCTTGTAGGCCACACTGGCTGCCGTGGTTAAGCTCCACTGCCCTCTGCTGCCAGAAGTCGGACTTCACCGGGTGGTGGTCACACTGGTGAGTGCTGCAGCCACTTGCGCCTTCACTTTTCCAGATCCTCCTGCCGGGACAGCAGGAGTAAGGCCTTTTGGCTGCAGCGGTTCAGGCAAAGTTGCACCCAGGGAAGAACCGCCAGCTTCCCTGGCTGCTGCTGATTTCATTTTCCAGGGTAGTTGGTACTGGATCACCATGGACTAAAAAGTAAACAATGTAGTCAGCTGACCCACTGTTGTGGTGGTGGTGGCAATCTAGGGATCAGAGGCTCCAGCTGTGGCTTCTCCCTGAAACGTAGGGTGCCATCTGGTGACTCCGGTAGGCAGCGCACGCGTCTTGGCCTGGTGGTTCCTCCAGCCAAACTTCTGGTGCTGATGCAGGTACCGGGGCTTAGATAACAGGGTAACTCCGGTAGCAAAGGGGCCTTTCAGGGATGCCATGGGGGTATACTCCACCTGATCCCGTATATACAGGTTGTGACAGGTATGGCCGTTTCACTGACCTGCGGCCACAAAGTACTTGCTGTCTTCTTCATCCACCAGAAAGCCAGAGCCTCGCTCAACTGAAAACCACAGGACAGTTCCCTTTCGCCGCTCCAGTATAGGGTCTCCCGGCCTCGGATTGTCCAGTACGTGGATGACCCAGTCCTCCACCGCATTCTTGTAGTCCCATAGGTTCCGGGCGTGGGCCGTCACTGATGCATGCACAATCGGATTCTTTCATTGTTGCTCTCCTCCTGGGCGGCGAAGTGGACGCACCAGCCGCCTCCACTGGACCAGCCACACGAGCCGCCTCACGAGCCACACCAGCCGGCAATGCGAATATCGACTCAGGAGCCGGTGAGACTCTCTTGCAAATTTGTGACACTCTGATGTCTGGAGCGGGCGGTGGTTCGGGGTACTCGTTTCCAAAGACCATCTCACCCCACTTTGCTCGCAGTTCTTTCGCCATACTGTTTGGTGTGGTAACTTCACCTCTGGCTTGAACTGGAGAGGAGGGCGGAGTAATGAGGGAGGAGTCTTCACTCCCTATAAATGCAAATAGTTAGTTCCCGGTGGGCAGGCTGGTTTTTCCTGCTTCTGAGGGGGGCGTATCTTCACTTTCCCGCTCTTGAGGGGGTGTATCGTCATTTTCCCACTTGGCAAGAAGAATGTGTACGTTGCATGATGAATCTACGAATCGGCAAATAGATTCACTCATCTCTAAAACTAATCCAATTTTCCTCGCGTTATGTGGTAACAAATCAGTTACCACGTGTTACAAAGTGAAAGTAAGTGGGCCGGGAATGCAAGATCACCCATAACGCTGTGCAGCCAGCCAATCCACAGACAGTCCTCCCCTGTGATGTCACAGCCCTATAAAACCCTCATCTGGCATGGTCTCCGCCATTGTCCTGTCAGCTGAGCTTAGGGAGACGTGGCAAGCACTCATGTGCTAGGGACAGTGTTGCTGAAAATGATTAATAGAAGAATAATGGAAAGGTGGAGTACAGGGAGGCTGCAGAGAGTGTACAGAGAGAGTGGAGGGAGACTTATGCTGCATCAGTTTTATTTACTTATTCCTACATCAGCCGTTAATATCATTTAATTTTAATAATATGGAAGCCTTTATTATTCTGGTGCCAGCGTGCCAACCAATACCATCTACTCTGCACCCCTTAGGGGGCCGGGTTGAGCCTGGGGTTGGAGAAGTTGGTATGCCAGAGCTGATTAATATTCAGTGTTTACTAGAGATGAGCGAATCATTCAAAATTTTATTCGCCGAATATTCGACAAGATTCATATTTACACTAACTTATTTGTCGAATCTACGTAAAAAAAAAAAACAATCGTTGTTTTGAGAACATTCCTGCGTAAATTACGTACATACAGTCAGCGTAGTTAAAAGTACGCAATACGTAAGCATTAGTGTACAAAAGTGCGTACGAATCCTTAATGTACTATTGACGCACAAATGCGTCATACGCACAAGGCTAGGCCGTGGCCTACAGTCTTTAGAGGAAGACTATATGAACTAGAAAAATAAGGTGGTCAGTGCTGTTAGCTATCAATAAGTTAATAATTTACTAAAAACACCGTACAATAAGTGCATAATAGGACACATTGCAGTACCAGAAAAAAGAATACACACAATGGGCTAAAGTGCTGTACCATTAAAAACAGTATACCTAAAATACAGCAAAGACATAAGTATGCAAACATTTTAGTGCAATCAATTTCACATTTGCAAGCAAAAGAGAGTTTGAGTCTCTCCTTATGGATCCTAGTTGCCAAATTTTTGGTAATGATAAAACGGTCTGTCCGGAAAACATATTCCAAAATTCAATTGTAATCCACGTGAGGTAAAATTGTAATCCAAACAGGTAATGTGTAATCCACATGGATAATAGAGAATAGCAGCAGAGAATCCTTTTTGCAAAGGGTGCTCTGTAAGGCGCGGGCACCGACGCCGTGCACGCGCGCGCTTGTTGTCTAATTACGACACTGTCGCTTTAAGACACTTTGTTTTGGTTCAGACACAGGAAGTGGTCATAAGCTCCGACCTTGACCCTGCCTGTGATGTCACTTCCGCCAGGAGGTGATCATGTGCCCATACTTCGAGGCTACAGATGATGTCACATCCGCCAGTCCTGCACAGGAAGCACCGCCCTGTTAATTGGTTGCTTCACTATAAAAACCCCTCAGTATTGGCAGCAGGCGCTGGTGCCTTGTTGTTGCTTTGCTAAGCTAGAGACCCGGTCGCTCTGCTTTGTGACTAGGACCTTGGTTGCACACTAGGTGTAGTCTGTGGTCTAGGCAGGAGTTGTTGTGTGTTGGGCTGCAACCTCCTTCGGGAGGCGCGGAACCCTAGTGTGTGCCAGTGTGTGTGTTTGGAGGCCACATTGTGTGTTGGGCTGCAACCTCCTCCGGGAGGCGCGGAACTCGGCACACGTGGTCCGATTGAGAGCTGGGTACCCTGTGTTGGTCCCAGACTTGAGCGCACTGAGTTTTTGTGCGCATTTGCCTACCGGGCATTGGGGCTCATCCCCTATCCTCCTTCGGGAGCTCATTATTGTGTGCTTGTGCACACGTGCCTTCGGGCATTGGGGCTCATCCCCTGTCCTCCTTCGGGAGCTTGCCTTTCCGGCTGCTTGGTTCCTGGGTTGCCCTGCTCGGGTGACTCAGGATCTGAGTCCAGTGATCCCCGGTGACTCTGTCTCAGGTCAGAGTCACTTTATTATTTAAAAAGGGCTCCTTGGCCTAACATGCTCCCAAACCTGAGAAGGGGGGAAAAAGGAAAATAGGCCTGCTTAGGCACAACTGGGAATTTTCTGCAGAATGGGGGTCCTGACAGCCATGTCCATCTGGGTGAGAGTCAAACGGGGGCAACAGAAACTAAACAAAAACAAGTGCCAACTAGCAACTCACGCGTCAGGTGCAGTCCATGGTGTGGCTCCCATAGGTTTGTGAGAGATAGGTTTTCTTTGTCCCTCCTAGCCAATATAGTATATTCACTTCTCACTTTTGACCACTACATGGCAGCTAATTAGCTAATTGAACCACATGTACATTTCTTTGTTTTAAGACCACTGTGGGGGGAAGGTTGGAATGTTAATTGTTTTTTTTAAATGTGCCAATGGACTCAGGGAGGAAGTTGGTGAACAACTCCCATTTTGGCAAGTAGCCAATTACCTTCTCTTCAGGAACACCCTTTCTGTCTACCTCATGTAACCTATATAAGTGACTGTAACTGAAATAAAGCATGGCATATTTTCTGTGATACCAGCCTGTATTGGTCTCATTGAGAAAGCTATATGAGCTCATATCTACATCGATTCGACACCACACAAAGAAGACGAATATCGCGTGAAGTGCGATAACAAAATTGGCGCCCAACGTGGGGCAGATCAGCTTGAATATCATCAATTCAACCGTTAGAGGAGGACTTGAGCTAAACCCTTAGACGAGAATAACACGCTGTAGCAAGGTAAGAAAGTTTTATTTCTTACAATCTCCTCTAAGCTTTAGCTTTAGACTTTCTCAGTGTTGGATTAGGTGGTATTCACTGCTAAGGGTTCAAATTACGGCTGATCTGTCCTTTAGAACAAAAGAACCCCTTGAAGTTCCTTCTTTGTGTGGCTATCCCTTTCATTTCTGTCTTACTGAGCGGAAGTTTTTGTCAGCTGGTAGTTTTATTCTGTGACATAGAGTTGGGAACCCAGCCAACCCCTGACGAGGGCGTTGGAGGATTTTCATGAGTTGTGACCAGGGGTCCTCATGATAGAAGTAGGATTAATACTAATTTCATATTTAAGAAGAAATTAGAAGTTATTAAGACTGTGTGTCCCTACGAAGAGTAAGAGAGATCGTATCCCCTTATCGGAAGAGCCTAGATTATGTAGTTTTGAGGTTCCCTCAACTGGATGAATTTTTATTTTTATTTTCGCTTATTTTATTTTGTGTATACCTGGTTGAGAAGAGTCTAGGTTAGTTAGTTTTGCGGTTTCCCGATTTGGAAGAATATTAATAAGATATTAATATTAAGTAAGAAATGGGTAATTCAAATGTCACGGGATATAAAGAAGAGATGTTAACAGCGGCTCAGTTAATGTCAGAAAGAGAGGGAAAAGTTTCAGTTAGAAAGTTGAAGACGTTCATGTGTTCCTTAGGCATGCCAGAGAAGGGTAGATTGAATGAAGGATTATGGAAAAGTGTATTGCAGGAAAAGAGAGGTTGGTTGAAAGATAACAACAGATTAGATCAGGCTGAATTGTGGTGGAAATTGTCAATGGAAGTGACTGATGGAAAGTTAAAGGAAGTTGAGCAGAATGGGCAATATTTCTATTCTAAAATGGAGGATTTGGCTCCAAAGGAGAACAATGAAGTAAAAGGGTCGCCATGCAGCACCCATCCCCCTACGTCTTCCTCAGTTTCAGTTACAACCCCCTTTGTGTCTTCTGTACCTTGTAGTTCTACAAGAACCCCTCCTGTTTTTCAAACCCCTACCATTGGAATGTGTCCATCTGAAGGAACCACACCCATAGTCTCTTCTGTTCCTCAGATCCCATCCCCCTCTAGTGCTCCTGTAGCAACCCCCTCCTTAGGAATTCAACCCCCCCCCATATGAGGGTTGGGAATGCATCTGCAGGCATAAGAATTCTGATGATACTAATATATGTATGATCTGTAGGTCTCCTAGACAGGGTACAATCCCAATTATTGGTCCCAGTACTGGATTATATCCAGTTATGTCTGCAAATAACCCTTCCCAATTGTATGTCCCTCCAGTCAAAAATGGACCTGCAAGGATTGCTCCTATGTTGCCTATTAGAAGTGTGCCAGACCAATCTAACCAATCTAGGTCTGTGGCTGCACCGAGTTCTTATTCAGATGTAAGTGGATTGCGGTCACAGGACAGTGTTGGATTTCCATCATTGTTTGATGTACGAAATCTGCTGCATCCAGTATCCCCAGGGGTAACCTCCACACCCACTCAGCCTAGGCCAAATTTACCCAATCGTACGCCCAGGCACCTATCCACTGATGCTGCTCCTCCCAGGGGTGCAAATGGTAGACCAGATGAGCCTGTGTATCGTCCATGGTCCCCTAGTGAAATGTTGGCCATGATGAGTAGAATCCCCAACCCAGAGGAATTGCCTATGCCATTCTGTAGAGAATTAGCAAAGATACGGAAAGCTTTTTCATGTTGTTGGCGAGATTTGGAAGATTTGGTTCAGTGTAAAGCTGGGGATTCTTTCTCTCATATTATAGCCTCTGCTGTGGGATCTTGTGAGGGGGATGATACTACCTTGATATCCGGTGAGCAGTATATTGTAAAACTTACAGAATGGGGGAGAAAGCGTTTGGGTGATCAGTCTGTCACATTGTCTGATATGCATCAGGATAGAACAGAAAGTGTGGAGAAATATTTCACCAGGCTCCAGCAAAGATGGGTGGATTTGGGGTTTGAATATGCTTCAGAAATGCATGAGAGAATCCTAAGTGCTGCTTTTGTGGATGGTCTTAGGGAAAGCATCCGGAAAGGTCTGGTATCAGCTAGGCCTGAATGGAGAACTATACAGCCCTCCATTTTGTTGCAAGTAGCCAAAGGTGTAGAGGCCGAATTAAACAAAAGGCCTAAGGCGGGTGTGGCTGCTTATCAGCCTTATCCACAAGAAGGAGGGAGGAAGCCCCGTAGGTTTATAAGATGTTTTAACTGTGGCAGGGTGGGGCACATTGCACGTGGTTGCCGATTTAGTCCACGCCCATGGGAGGAGGAGGAGGAGGAGGAGACCAAGGGTCAGCCCCCTCGAGTGCAACACCCATAGGGAGTTGGCAATCCAGAGTCAAATGCTGTGCCCCTACTATCCATGAAATCCTTAGGGCCTGCCCCCGTTGTCTCCTTGGCAATCAATGGGGGGAAGCCCATCCCCTTTTTGATTGACACTGGAGCAGCCAAAACCGTTATCCACAGCAAACATGTCTCAAGATCCCTCATGTCTAAGGATAATATTCCATGTGTAGGAGTAGATGGAAATGCAGTTCCTACTCCTCTCACAAAGCCAATACAAATTGCATTTGCCCCAAATCAACAAATGCTAAGTCGTCTCCTAGTTAGTGACACTGCCCCTGTCAATTTGCTAGGTGCAGATGTGTTGCAGAGGATATATGCACAAATAACATATCTTCCTGATGGTACTGTAAAGTTACAAGGCAAACTAGGCGAAGAGGATATATGTCTCTTAGCAGCATGTGACCATAATCCATTCCACATGTATGTGTCTACACTCTCAGAGGAGGGCGTGTCCCTTCTGCTGCAACAATTACCCGCACATTTGTGGGCCTCTGGACCCACAGATGTAGGCCGTCTACCTGTCCCTCCAATGATGGTAGAACGTAAACCTGGTGCTCCTTTACCTCGGAAGGCGCAGTATCCCCTCAGTTTACAACAAACAGATGCTATCACCAAAATAGTGCGTGATTTTGTTGAAAATGGGGTACTGATTGAGACCACTTCTCCATGTAACACTCCCTTGTACCCCATTAAGAAAAGGGGGGAAAGAGGCCAACCAGTGCAGTATAGGATGGTACACGATCTTAGGGCTGTTAATGAGGCTACAGTTTTTAATACCCCTGTAGTACCAAACCCCCATACATTGTTGGCACAGATTCCCAACAGCACCACCCATTTCACTGTGGTGGATCTTGCAAATGCATTTTTCTCAGTTCCATTACATCCGGATTGCAGGTATCTTTTTGCTTTCACTCATGACAGGAAGCAATACACCTGGACGGTGCTACCTCAGGGTGCACACAATTCCCCCAGTATGTACAGTACTGCCCTAGCCCAGGTTTTAACGGATTGGCCCCTTCCATCTGATGGAGTTGTCTTACTACAATACATAGATGACTTGCTTCTGTGCTGCCGTACAGAGGAGGTGTGTAAACAAGCCTCTGTGTCTCTCCTCACTTTCCTGGCTGCAAGTGGTTGCAAAGTTTCTCACAAGAAGCTTCAATTTTGTTGCACCACTGTCACCTTTCTAGGGCACTGTATATCTGCAGGAATTCGACATCTCACCCCAGACCGGATAACTGCAATCCAACAAATTCCTTTACCTACTACTGTGGGAGCTCTGAGAATTTATTTGGGTCTAGTCTCTTACTGTAGGCCTTGGATCAGGAATGCCTCTGCTCTCATGCAACCTTTGTATGATTGTCTCACCTCTTTTCCTTTTTCGTTGACAGATGAGGCCATGGAGAGCTTCCATACATTAAAGCTTGTCATCAGTTCCATGCCAGCATTGGGTCTACCAGACTACAATAAGGAATTTAGACTCTACTGTACTGAATCTCTTGGCCATGCTTCAGCAGTTCTCACCCAAGCTAGGGCTGGCCAACAGCGTCCTGTGGCGTATTACTCTGCCAGACTTGATCCAGTGGCTAGAGGAGCGCCATCTTGTGTCCGTGCAGTGGTGTCTGTACAGCTCATGCTTGACAAAAGCTCTGAGATTGTGCTCAATTATCCAATCACTGTTTTTGTCCCTCATGACATCTCAGCCATTCTCACACAAGTACAGCCGAAGCACCTGTCCACCGCTAGACACCTTAGACTAGAATGTGCACTGCTTATGCCACCAAATGTCACCATTAAAAGGTGCACAACTTTGAATCCAGCTACTTTGCTGCCTCTGGAGGGGGGAGGGAGTAGTCATCTAGCTCAGTATCTTCCTGACCCAGAGGAAACACACGACTGTCTCCAATTAATGTCCCAAGAGACAGCAGGGTTTGATCACGTGGTAGATACTCCCTTAGAAAACCCAGATTTAGAGCTCTTTGTGGATGGATCGCGGTATGGTGTCCAGGGGAAGTTTTATACTGGGTATGCAGTTGTCACTCAGCATGATACCATCAAAGCGGAATCACTGCCCTCTCATATGTCTGCACAGGAGGCCGAACTTAAGGCTTTGGAGGAAGCCTGCAGGTATGCGGAGGGAAAAACTGCAAACATCTATACGGATTCCAGGTATGCTTTTGGGATTACCCATGATTATGGTCCAATCTGGAAGGCTAGGGATTTCCTTACAGCAAATGGTAAGCCAATTAAAAATGGTAAAGGGGTGAAAGCCCTAATGGACGCTCTGCTGTTACCAACAAGGGTGGCCATTATAAAAATCAAAGGCCATTCATCAGGAAAAACCCTAGAAGCCCGAGGAAATCATAGAGCTGATCTGGCAGCAAAAGCTGCTGCACAGAAACCCAGAGAGGATCCTGTAGGGATAGCAGCAGTACAACAACAAATCTCCCTGCCAGTTCATTTTGAAATGTTTAAGACCTTACAGTCTCAAGCAACCAAAGAGGAAAAGGCAGTATGGATAGAGAAAGGAGCTGTGATGACCCCAGAAGGAACATGGGAACTTAGAGGAAAGCTGTGTTTGCCCCGTGCTTTGTTTCCAGTCACAGCCCAGGCCACTCATGGAAATACCCATCTGTCCAAAACTGCGATGACTGCTCTTGTTCACAAACATTGGTATGCCCCAGGATTCAGTGTAGCAGCAGCCAAATTCACTCAGGCTTGTATGATCTGTGCCCATCACAACATAGGAAGAACAGTAAAAACACCTTTGAGGCACACTCCCAGGCCCAATTTCCCCTTCCAAAGACTGCAAATAGATTACATCCAACTACCCAAAGTTGGGACCCTGGAATATGTCTTGGTGTGTGTGGATCTGTTTTCAGGGTGGCCAGAAGCCTATCCTGTGGCCAAAGCCACTGCACAAACCACAGCCAAGAAACTTCTAAATGAAATAATTTGCCGGTATGGGGTCCCAGAGACAATTGAGAGTGACCGAGGTTCTCACTTTACAGGGGAGGTCATGAGGGAAATTATGGGGGCCTTGGGCATTGAACAAGCTTTTCATACTGCGTATCACCCACAAAGCAGCGGTAGAGTAGAACGACTCAACGGGACAATAAAATCTAAGATACAGAAGGCCATGGCTGAATTGAATAAGCCATGGACAGAGTGTCTACCTTTGGCGCTTTTCTCCATCCGGTACACACCCAACCGGAAGACAGGCCTGAGTCCGTATGAAGTACTCTTTGGGAATGCCCCTAGATTAGGACTCTATTTTCCACAACAGCTCCAGATGCAGCATGGTAGCCTTTCAAAGTATGTAATCTGTCTCACAAACAGACTGTCTAATGTGTATTCCCAAGTTTTTGCTTCTCTTCCAGACCCAGACAGCATAGAGGCAACTCATTCTCTACAACCAGGAGATTGGGTAGTGGTGAAACGACACGTGCGGAAAGTCCTAGAACCACGGTTTGAAGGTCCCCATCAAGTATTGTTAACCACTGCCACTGCTGTCAAGTTGGAGGGAAAGCCTAATTGGGTCCACGCATCACACTGCAAAAAAGTAGCTGAACCTCAAGTGCCGGAATGACCACAAGGGCCGTAATGTGTTTGCATGCTTTGTTATTCATTCTGTATTGTACGAAGGGGAAGGCACATGTAGTAAGGTTATCAGGGTATCAGGGTATCTTAGGGTATCACATAGACCATTCTCAAATTCCAACTGTGCCATCTACAGATAATCCGATGATTAACATTAAATATTTGGCCAACCTACGACACGAAGACAAATTGGCTTTAGAGACAGGATTCTCAGATACAAATGTATGGATAGAATGGATCCGCTATACAGTTCTTTCCCAGAAGCGATCCAACTGCATTGCTTGTGCTGCAGCCCGTCCTCATTTAGGGACCGTACCATTTCCTTTGAATGAGATTGCAGATCCTGAGGGTTTCAGGTGCATCCTTAAGATGTACACTGAAGCAATTCCTGGTAATGACACTTCCCGCTGCAGGACACTACAATTACTTTATCCTACTGTTCAAGAAAGAGATCATATGGGTTTTGGTATAACACCATACCCTGGAAATTATACATGTTTCCATCGTAATGGAACAGGCAAGGACCTTGGTGTTCTCCCTCCAGGATATTGCTCCCATACAATTTATTTAAATGAGACAAGTAGTGCCTCTGACGCTTACCCTGACAAATGGTTTGTCCACCAAGATTATCAACATTCAGATATCTGGTGGTTGTGTGGGGACTTGAAACTTCGGCCCAGGATACGAATGGAATGGACTGGCCAATGTACCCTGATTAAGGTGCTGATGCCATTCGTTCTATTTTCGCCTCCTGAGTGGGAACAGGTCAGTAAACAAACCAATGTCCAGTCAAGGTTAAAGAGATCACTTCCAACATCTTTCGATTCTCATGTTTACATAGACGCTATAGGAGTCCCTAGAGGAGTTCCCGATGAATTTAAGGCTAGAAACCAGATAGCGGCAGGATTCGAATCCCTAATTCCAATGATAAGTATAAATAAAAACGTAGATTGGATTAACTATTTGTATTATAACCAACAGAGATTCGTGAACTACACCCGGGATGCTGTGAAAGGGATCGCGGAACAGCTGAGCTCTTCATCGGTGATGGCGCTACAGAATCGACTGGCTCTCGACATGATCTTGGCGGAAAAAGGAGGGGTCTGCAAGATGATTGGAAGCTCCTGCTGTACCTTCATTCCGAACAACACTGCCCCTGATGGAAGCATTACCAAGGCTTTGAAAGGACTGACATCTTTATCTAACGAACTGGCGGAAAACTCAGGAATTAACAATCCATTAACCTCATGGCTAGAAAAGTGGTTTGGAAACTGGTCTAGTGTGTTGGTTAATCTGTTAATTACTCTAGTGATAGTATTTGTGGTATTAGCTTTGATAGGGTGTTGCATCATTCCTTGTTTTAGGAAGATTGTTTTTAAAATGTTTAGTTCATCTATGCCCTCAAACGTCATGTACTTGCATTGTGACTCTGATAAGGACAAAGATTATTATGAGAAACTATTTCAGGAACGCAATTCCCACCTAAACCAAATAAATCCTTGTTGATGGTTGCGGAATAAATAGGGCAAGATGAAAGCAAACCCGAAAGGGAGTTGGGGGGACCTGGTGAAGAAATAAGGAAAATCCAGCTCTTCGCCGTTTAGGGCGTTGGGACAGTACCTCACTTTGCTTGTTCATCTTGTGTCTATTTACCGCAAAAAGGAGGGATTTGTGAGAGATAGGTTTTCTTTGTCCCTCCTAGCCAATATAGTATATTCACTTCTCACTTTTGACCACTATATGGCAGCTAATTAGCTAATTGAACCACATGTACATTTCTTTGTTTTAAGACCACTGTGGGGGGAAGGTTGGAATGTTAATTGTTTTTTTTAAATGTGCCAATGGACTCAGGGAGGAAGTTGGTGAACAACTCCCATTTTGGCAAGTAGCCAATTACCTTCTCTTCAGGAACACCCTTTCTGTCTACCTCATGTAACCTATATAAGTGACTGTAACTGAAATAAAGCATGGCATATTTTCTGTGATACCAGCCTGTATTGGTCTCATTGAGAAAGCTATATGAGCTCATATCTACATCGATTCGACACCACACAAAGAAGACGAATATCGCGTGAAGTGCGATAACAGGTTCTCCTGCAGTGTCCTTGACACTGCCAGTAGTAGGTTCCTCAGATGAGGGACCTGAAATCCTTCTTGCTCAAGCTGCTTCTGAAGGTCATCAGAGGATGCTCCTTCCTCTTGTAGGCCACGATCGCTCCGGTGGTGGAGCTCCAGTGCCCTCTTGTTCCGGAATTCGGACTTGACCGGCTCCGGGTGGTGGTTAAGCTGGTGAGCTCTGCAGCCACTTGAGCTTTTCCGGATCCTCCTGCCGGGACAGCAGGGGTAAGAACTTCCGGCTGCAGCGGTTCTGGAAAGGTTGCATCCAGGGAAGAAGACCCAGCTTCCCCAGCTGCTGCTGGCTTCGTCTTCCACGGCAGCTGGTACTGGTGGATCACCGTAGATTGGAAGGTGAATGAAGACGTAGTCAGCTGACCCAGCTGTAAGGACTGTGGTGGTGGTGCTGGCAGTCCAGGAATCAGATGCTTTGGCTGATGCTGTGGCTTTTAACAGAACCGGAGGATGCCATCTGGGAACTACTGCAGGCAGTGTAAGCGTTCTGGACCTGGTGGTTCATCCAGCCACACTTCGGGTTCTCTTGTAGGCACCAGAGGCTTGGAAAGGAGGGTAACCCCGGCCGCAAATGGGCCTTTCGGGGATGCCATGGGGGTGTACTCCACTTGATCCCCCACGTACAGGCTATGCCGATGTTGTGGCAGGTACGGCCGTTTCACCGACCGGCGGGCCACAAAATACTATTTCCCATCCTCGTCATCCTGCAAGAAGCCATACCCTTGTCCAACTAACAACCAAACCACAGTTCCCTTCCTGCGTTGATCCATCCTTCCAGTGAAGGATCTCCTGGCCTAGGGTGGTTGAGAACTTGTATGACCCAGTCCTCCACTGTGGTTTTATACTCCCAGAGGGTCTGTGCATGGGCCATCACAGATGCCGGAACAATGGGGTTCTGGGGTATGGAAGGGGTGGATCTCCTCCTGGGTGGCGAAGTGGACGCTCCAGCCATCTCCGCTGAACGAGACAGAGCGGACACTCCAGCCACACGAAAAACAGCAGATGCTCCAGCCGCCTCACTAGTCACAGCAGCAGTTGGTAATGACCCAGTCACTGAAGCGTTGTTTCTCTGGCAGAGTTGAACCTGTGACATCCTGATGTTTGCAGCGGGAGGTGGTTCCGGTAACTCGTCCCCAAAGTACATCTCGTTCCAGCTGGGATGCAGGCCAAGCAGCTTTTTTTGAGCCATGCTTGCAGTTGCAGTTGTTAGTTCCTCAGTGACTCAGAGGAGGGTGGAGTACTGAGAGAGGAGTCTTCACTCCTTCACTTCAAATAGTTCCTGGTGGGCTGTTTTTTTCCATTTCTGAGGGGGGGAGGGTATCTTCACTTTCCCACTCTGGCGTGGGCGAATAATACGAAGCGAGTCCAAGGAAATTCGGATTCGCTTTGCAGCTGAAAATTTCCAAGATTCGATACGAATCTACGAAGCAGCGAATAGATTCGCTCATCTCTAGTGTTTACGGTCAAATGTCTTGCAGGAGATTGTGGGCAAGAACATAAATAATCTGCATATTGTGCCCTCACCTAACCAGCCAGACCCCATACCAGCAACAGCCTCTGTTTAAAGGTGCCGTGTGTCTTCATTAACAATGAAGAAGGACTATACACTACATTATTAAATGAAAGGCAGCTGCTGGCTAATTGGCTAATTTGTAACTACTCTAATTTCTTGGTGAACTTCAGTGAAGTTGCCAAATCAAATTTTTCAAAACTTTGCTCATCTCTAGGAGAGTTCTGTGGCAAACGATGTCAGAGGAAGGCCGTGGCAAAAACATTATGAGGAGCCCTGTGACAGAAACACCAGGGTCGAGGTCTATAGTCGGAACATTATGGAGAAGAGTGTGACAATAACAACGTCATGGAAGGCCTGTGACAAGAACAAGGTCGGGGGCCTATTGTTCTTGCTTCAGGCCAAGATTTAGAGGGACATTTGTGGCAGCAATAATTTTAAGGGGATGGCTGTGGTAGAAAAAACACCAACAATGTTGGCAGAGGAGTAGGGAATGTGACAGTTTTGGTGCAAAAGAACGATCTTTATTTGTCTCACAGAGGCCCAGCAAGCATGATGGTTTCAGTCATTGTAAGGGTAAAGCCATACAGTCAGGTTTCTGCATGAAGCTTTGAAAATCAGGAGCAGATAATAAAAGGAGAGAAAGTATAAAGAACAGGTATGACTTTTCCTCTTTTCTGAATTCATGTCTGATTTTCTTCCGAAGGTGCATACAGAAACCTGAATGTTTCGGCCCTACCCTAAGTCTTTGCTCTCTCACCGGCCGAGTAGACAGTCTTAGATAAATACTAAAACCATATCAGCACTTTTGGTTAAACAGAAGCTGTAATACAAGGTGCAAAGTCCATCAAAAGTGGTTACTGAAGGCAACGGCACAATCAGCTCGACCAGTTATAATTGTATAACTTGTAATTCTGGGTACCAGCCAGACTATCTTCACTTGTAGGAGGAGAGTTACTATAGACTATATGACCACCTGTAGATGCATGCCCCAGGTTCCTCCAAGTCTCTCAGTATGAGATCAGTTTGGCCTTTGATGATGCAACCGGTCCAACACTGAACTTGTTTGGGGGCTAATAAGATGCTTCAGTCACAATACACAGCCGCTAGCTTCCTTGTGCGGCAGTCTCTCAGACTCACCAGCCTCTATCAATTATTTTCACAGTCTCTCGAGTGACCTCTCTGAGGGTTTCCAGTCTCCAGGACACATTTCTCTACCTAACCTCCACAGGGCAGTATCTCAGGCTCCACTTGTCCTCAAGCTTCAGTCACTATTTCCCTGCCTGCAACACTGCATGTTCCTCACTCAGTCTCTCAGCAAGTCTCTCAAACACTCACTGCTGACACTCTCTGACTTCCATTACCTGAGCTACATCCTAGAGACCTACAGTCTCCTGACTGAGCTTCACTCTATGTGGTCTCAGCCACACACTGACTCATTTCCTGCATTCAGCTCTATATAACATCTGTCCATGGCACAGCAGAGGCATTTAGTGGCAGCAATTAATATTGCTTGCATATAACGTATTTTTCGCCCTATAAGACGCACTTCCCCCCCCCCAAAAGTAGGGAGGAAGCGCTCACTTGTACATAGGGACCCCCATCAGACCTCAGATCAGCCCAGGGAAGAGAGTGGAGCGCGGGACCGGAGGGCAGCGGCAGCACAGGACAGGTAAGTAAGGTTTTTATAAGTGGCTGGGTGGGCTGATCTGAGGTCTGATGGGGGCACATTCTGCTGATCTGAGGTCTGATGGAGGTCCCTATGTACAAGTGAGCGCTTCCTTATGGAAGCGTTCACTTGAGTTCGCCCTATAAGACGCACCGCATTTTTCCCCCTACTTTTGGTACAGCTTCCAGGGGGTTAGGTTTCCGACACATACTTTACCCCCTTGCAGGTATCATTTGGCAGGAACAACATTAGAGGGAGGCCAGAGGTAGGAATCAAAATAAATTTGATTTTTTAATGTCATTTTTAAAATCATTATGTCTTTAAAGTGTGGGAGAAAACCTATGCAAACACAGGGAGAACATAGAAACTTCATGCAGATGTTGTCCTTGGTCCTTATAATCCAGCCTGGTTGTTTAATACACGGATTTATTCACTGGACGATCAAGCAAGTCACTGTTACTGTATTCCAGCCAACAATGTTATCTGCTCAGGTCTACACGTCACAACCATAAAAATCTCAGCTCCTCTCGTTCCTGGATATTGAGAATGAAACAAAGAGCTCACAGCAAGTTATTACAGAAGAGAAGGACGCCTGTGTGCAGAGAGAGCGAGAGATGGAGAGAGAGGTAAGAACATGTCCATGAGGCCACGTTCACCTTTCATTACGACGGCTGTAATGTGAGGTTACTCTTCATCAGCCATTTTGCAGTTTTTGCTTCATTTGAGAATTTAAAAAAAAAACATGTGTTGCTCTCTAGAAACCGTCAACAAGCAGTCTATCTGCCGTTGATGGATCCTTTATGTCTTTATTTTCATTGTCAGCTCAGATATGTCATAGGTCTGGCCAATTCATACTACTACAAAAGGCTTTTCAGCCAAAATAACCCCTATCTTGCTCCCAACTCAAAATTAATGTAAAACTTAACCTTTATTTATTGACTCCAAGTAATACCAATAGAGAAGAGGAATCAAGTCCCTCTATATTTAAAACTAACGCTCAGGGTGTGCGATTGCTGCGTCAAGTGTAGGGTAAGGAGTCAGGGTGTGCACATCCCTGGATCTCCACCTATGATAGTACTCTTTGCTAAACTAACATATGGGTGCAGCGCACCTCCTAAATGCTATTCACTGAACCATCATAAGGGGGCAGCGCACCTACAACACGCTAATCACTGAACTGTCATATGGGTGCAGCGCACCTCTAAACTAATACTATCGCACGCCACCGGGCTAATTTAAAAACACCAATCACAACTGCCCCCCAACATGTTTCGCCATGTAAATGGCTTTATCAGGGGTAACGGGCAGGAATGGTAGGTAGTGTTTGCAGGAAGGCCTATATAGTGCATAACTCCTCCTTACTGAGACCTCCACCAATGCACTCCTCACTTAAAGGGTTTCTGTCACCAGTTTTTTTGGTATGAATCAGGCTGACATTAGAGATGTGCTAATGTCACCTGATTCCAAATATATATCTGTTTTATTTACTGGTGCCCCCATTTTTATATAAAATGAACTTTTATTTTATGGTAATAAGGCCTCTAGGTGCAAGGGGCGTTACCCCTGCTCCTAGAGGCTCTGTTGATTGACAGGACCAGGCAAAGAAGAAACACTCCATTCACCATAGCTTTTAAGGACCTTCAATGATGTCATGACCATGTGATCAGTCACATGGTTTAGGAGGAGACAGGCTGTTTGTGTGATCCTAACCATGTGACTGATCACATGGTCATGACATCATTGAAGCTTCTCTGCCTAGGCCTGTCAATCAACAGAGCCTCTAGGAGCAGGGGTAATGACCCTTGCACCTAGAGGCCTTATTACCATAAAATAAAAGTTCATTTTATATCAAAATGGTGGCACCAGTAAATAAAACAGATATATATTTGGAATCAGGTGACATTAGCACATCTCTAATGTCAGCCTGATTCATACCGGAAAAACTGGTGATAGAAACCCTTTAAATGAGTGGTTTCTTGGAGCTCGTCACGAGGAGGCCGTCCGCTGACGAGCTGCGTACATAGAAGCTGCGCTCCAACTTAGAAAATTCATTATCAACTTACCCTTTCATTGCGGCTGCGCTCGCACTTGGGAGTTCTCCTCCAACATAATATGTACTGCTCATGCGCTGCCTCATATGACAGCACCATACTCTGACAGAAAACTACTGCGCTACAACTTAGAAGAGAGAGAGTAAAATGGAGAGTACCAATAAGTATGTTGGTAATAATAATATTTACATTGGACTTCCCTCACACTAATTGGGTACTTGTTCCCTCTAAGTTCTCAGAGTAAAATATAACTTGCTTATAATAAACCAGTATATATATACATAGTTTGTGTTCCTATTTACAAAAATGAAGAAAATGTAAAACCTTCATTCAGTCCTTTTGGACTCGGGCTATCAAGCCTAAAAATCCATTTTGTTTCTTCATGTAAAAGGATTCTATCCAGGTTCCCCCTCCTCACTCCTTAAAGGGTTATTCTCGTTTTAGACAATGGGGGCATATCCCTAGGTGGTGGCCGGACCCCCGGAAACCTGGGGTCCTCCAGGCGCAGCGCTCCCCGCTCCGTTCTGGCTATAGGTGCGGGTCTCAGCGGAGGGACCCGCACCTATAAGACAATGGGGGCATATCCTAGCGATATGCCCCATTGTCTAAGATGAGAATACCCCTTTAAGATCTCTTGCTCACTCCCCAAAATTTGAGACTAGACAAATCCCCATGATGGCACTGTCTTACGTGTCTTGATATAGGTGTATCTGCTTTAGTTCTAATGCTGCTAATAAGTTGGCAAATTCTTCGCCGAAATTCCTGTATAGTTTTGCCCACATACAATTTGGGGCACGGGCACTGTGCAACATATACTATTCCCTTTGTCTGACAGTTGATGAAATGCCTAATCTCGTACCTGTCACCATTAACTGGATTGATGAAATGTTTGTTTTTTTGGACCAAGCCACAGAAGGCACAATTACCACAGGGATAGGTACCCACTAGACTGGATTTCAGCCAGGTACGAGGAGAAGGAGTCTGAAAATGACTGTGTACCAATTTGTCTTTCAAATGATCTCCTCTCCTATACGTGAGGTTAGGATAGGGAGATAGATCTTCCCTCAAATCATTGTCCACTCTTAAAATGTGCAAGATATTTCTGACTTTTGCACTATGTGAGTCAAAGGCGCCTATACATCTAATTAGTTGTTGTTGTGAATTTACTGGCTTATCTCTAAGTAGATTTTTGCGATCGGTCATCTTAGCTCTACGATAGGCACAATGCAACTTCTTTTTGGGGTATCCCTTCTCAATGTATCTTTGGTACAAGATTCTACACTCCTTTAGAAAACTAGAGTCCTCTGAGCAGTTCCTTCTGGCTCTAAGATATTGGCCAGTCGGTATGCCACGTTTTAGAGGGAGAGGATGGCAGCTGCCCCAATTTAGAAGACTATTAGTTGACGTCGGCTTGCGATAGACTTCTGTTTGGATGCTGCCACCAGAATCCACCGAAATCTCAAGGTCAAGAAATGTTAGACGATGTTCGTGAATTTCTAAAGTAAATCTCATCCCAATCTCATTGGTATTAAGTTCCTGTACAAACCTTTGAAAACAATCTATTGTGCCATCCCAAAGAATAAAAACATCGTCAATAAACCTCCCCCAAAACAAAATGTGTTTAGTGTACTCTGAAAAAGAATCTGTGAACACTAGTGTAGCCTCCCACCATCCTAAAAATAAATTTGCGTAATTTGGTGCACACTTGCTCCCCATCGCTGTGCCGATTGACTGTAAATAATAATGCCCAACAAAAAGAAAAGAATTATGTGTTAAAAGGAAATGTAAACGTGTAAGAATAAACTGATTGTGAGGTGATACTGTGTGCTCTTAGTGCTCAAAAAATAAGAAATAGCTCCTATACCAAGGTCGTGTCTGATATTGGTATAAAGGGATTCAATGTCAAGACTAGCTAATTTTGTATTTTTAGTGACCTGGATTTCCTGGATTGTGGTGACAGCATCTTTCGTGTCCTTGATATAAGAAGGCAAAGTACCAACAAAAGGAGCAATGAATTGGTCAACATATTCACTGGTTGGTTCAGTGAGACTGTTAATACCTGAAACAATGGGTCTTCCTGGTATAGGAATTTTATTCTTATGTATTTTAGGGATAGCATACATTGTAGGTACAGTCGGATGTAAATTCAACAAAAACTTATATTCCCCCTTAGAAATGAGATTGTCATCTCTAGCCTAAACCAGAATTGCTTTTAACTCAAGTAGAATCTCGGCTGTTGGATTGTTTGCTAGACTTTTATATGTATCTCGATCTTGGAGTAGTCTCAGGACCATGTCTTTATAGGTGGCAACGTCCATTATTACAACGTTGCCACCCTTATCAGATGGTTTTATTATAATGTCCTGATTTTGTTGAAGCTCCTGCAGGGTCTGCTGCTCTTCACAACTAAGATTAGTCATGATATCTCTTGATGTAGAGGTCAGCTTTTTGATATCCCTGGTAACTAAATCAACAAACATTTCTATATTGCCAAATTGTGTAAATTTAGACCCATAAAGGTGGTACCAAAACCATAGGTGCATGGATATTATCTCCTTCCAGTTCTTCAAGAATTCCAATTGCCTCATTTTCCCTTCTTAAAAGGTTTTCAGGATCCTTCTGAGCTAATATGTGTTATGTAATGCTAATCTTCTAGCAAATAAGTTGACATCTTTGACCCACATAAAGCAATCATAGGTAGGTGTGGGTGTATAAGATAGACCTTTAGATAATAGTTGGATATGCTTGTCTTCTATTTCAAATGAGGAAATATTTATAATCTGGGATCCATTTGCCTGATCTTGATTTATGTCTTTGTGCCATACGCCCATTTGTCTCGATCTCGAAGTTGTATCCCCTGTCCTAAAAAAGACGTCATACTGGTTTAAATTAGGGTAGGGGTTGGTTGAACATTGGTAAGTGACTCCAGATGCAAAAGCCCCCGAGCCAAAAGTAGAGACTGGTAGAACTCCAATATTGATATTTGGAGGCATTGTTGATACTATTGTATTTTGAGAAGGATTTGTGGGGTGGCCTATTACTGTATTCTGACATAGTGCTACGTTTGTACCACTAGAATTCACTATATTTGGTTGCGGTACTCTTCTCTGATCTGTTTTTGGTGTTATTTTTTTCGTTTAATGCCTCCCTGTTTAGAATAGGTTCCTCTAGATTGCCCCTCCTCTGAACCTGAAATATCCGACTCTGAAATATCAGTGTATTTTACTCTCCCTCTGGGGTCACCTTGTTGTGTAAAGTCAATATTGCCGTTCCTAGTTTTATTTAAATAGACCTGTCCTGTATCAAAATCCCGTCTATCACGGATATATTTTTTATGTTTGCGTTCTTTAATCTCTACCTGAAATGATTCAATATTTTTTTGCAGGCGTTGCTCACAATTTTAAAATCTGTATGGGTTTTGAAAGTTTGTATTTCAACTATTTCTTGCTCCATTTGTGCAGAGATTTTTGTAAATGCACTTTTTTCATATTCAAGTAAATAATTAAGCATACGAAGAGAGTTCTCAGTCAACAGTTGCTGCCACCCTTTAATGAACTGTGGATCGTCTTGATGTGAATTGGGAATGATGTCTATCCTCATTCCTCTGTAGACAATACCCTGCTGTACATACGTTTCCAGACTATGGGACACACAGCTGATTTTACAGGGGAAGCAGAGTACAATCAGGTCGTTCCCCTGTAGTATCAGCTAGAGACGACTCTCCAAAGTCTAACAAGTTAAATACCACAAAGATTAAGAGAAGGAAAACATTCATGAGAATATGGACAATACCAGAGAGCTGAAAGACTGAAGTGTTATTACTGTGTAATGTCTGATTTTATCTCTACGTGTATCATACCTCCTGAAGTCTTGTGAATGGTGGAGGTCCCTGTGGTTGGACCTTCACCGATAAGACTCTGATGGCATATCCTAGTGAAATGTCATCAATGCCTTTACCCAGACAACCCCTTAAAATAGGCTTTAATTGGACAACATTTTTGTACTGAAGTCTACCCGATCATGACTTGGAAGAGTATGCATCAATCCAATACTCCCGAAAGCCAGTCCAACCCTGCCTGGTCATCTATTCTCCTAACCAGTTAGCAATTCAAAAACAGATTTTAGTGAGTAAAGATGAAGTTCTGTTCTCCTAGTTCTTTCTTGTTTTCCTGCAGGTCGATAAGTTAAAAATGGATTCTGTTTATGACATCATCACCGAAGAAGAAGTGCAAGAAATTAATTCTGCTTTAGATGTGGACCTCTGTGAAGAGACTGAAAGACTCAATGAGTCCCTTAAGGAAATAGAAAATGCCCCGTTGAACATTGCCATCACAGGAGAGTCGGGATCAGGAAAGTCCACTTTTGTCAATGCCATCCGTGGGATGGAAGATGAAGAAGAAGGCTCTGCCAGAACTGGTGTGGTGGAGACAACCAAGGAGCCCATGTCGTACACCAATCCACTGTTTCCTAATGTGACTGTTTGGGATCTTCCAGGAATAGGAACTCCAAATTTTGTGGCAGACAGTTATCTTCAGTCAGTTGAGTTCAGTCGATACGACTTTTTCATCATCATGTCATCAGAACGCTTCAAGCAAAATGACATTAACCTTGCGAAGGCGATTCAGGCTATGGACAAGAAATTCTACTTTGTGAGATCCAAAGTTGATGCCGACTTGCATGCCTCCAAGGTACGAAGGAAGAAGACATACAATGAAGAGAACATACTTTATGAGATTCGAGATCACTGCATTCAAAGTCTCAAAGACGGAGGAATCATCGAACCTCAAGTGTTCCTTCTCTCATGCCTGGAGCTGGATAAGTATGATTTCCTTGAAATGCAGAAGACTCTAGAAAAGGAGCTTCCGACACATAAGAGACACATATTCCTGATCTCTCTACCTAACATTTCTCTGCCGGTTCTTGAGAGAAAGCGTGAGGCTCTGAGGAAGGGCATATGGAAGTTGGCTACTCTTTCGGGTGCAGTGGCTACAGTCCCGATCCCAGGCCTGTCTGAAGCTTGTGACATAGGAATCCTGGTGACAGCCATGAATAACTACCGGAAAGCTTTTGGCTTAGATGACAACTCTCTAGAAAAGTTGGCCAACAAGTTTGGTAAAGACGTCAGTGAGTTGAAATCTGTGATTAAGTCCCCCTTAGTCGTACAAGAAATAAACAAAGAGCTGGTCGGCAGTTTGCTAGCCAGAGGGGGAGCAGGGGGTCTGAT
This sequence comes from Rhinella marina, assembly GCA_900303285.1. Classification (NCBI taxonomy): domain Eukaryota; kingdom Metazoa; phylum Chordata; class Amphibia; order Anura; family Bufonidae; genus Rhinella; species Rhinella marina. The sequence goes on from ONZH01019540.1 coordinate 46,681, forward strand.
GGTAGTTGAGTATGCTGCTAGCAATATCCCAGTGCTGGGCAGCCTGGCAGCAGGGGGCATCTCGTTTGGTACCACTTACTGGATGCTCCATGGTTTTCTTAAAGAGATTGCTGAAGATGCAGATCGGGTTCTTAGGAAGGCGTTAGAATCACCCGTATAATCAGCTTTATGCCTTAGATTAAAATATAGGTACAACTCCCAGATATAGGATACAAAACAATTTTTGAGTGTAGTTATATAAGGGGGTGTCCTGGGGAAATATATGACTTAAAGGGAATCAGTCACCACCGACCTCTCTATCAAACTATTTGCATAGACACATAGTTCACCTGAAATGCTTTTCTTTTGTTGATCTGAGGCTCGGTTCCCAAGTTATGACACTTTTTCTTAATAAATGACACCTTAGGTGCAATGAGGGAATCACCATTGCTCTTGTTGCACCCAAACTCCGCCCCATTATGTGGCCAGCCCTTCCTTTACAGCTTTGTTTGACAGGGACAGGCAGTGGCACAGCAGCTGGGGAGGGGCTGTCCACAGAAATGGGTGGAGCTTGTGTGCAACAAGAGCAACGGTGACACCCTCTGTGCACCAAAGGTCTATTTTGCATATTAAGAAAAATTATCATAACTCAAGGAGCCTCAGATCCACAAAAGGGAAACAGTGTTTTAATCAATTGGATAGGGAGGTCTCTGGTGAAGACAGCCAAGATGAACACTGGAGGTAGGCCTGTGAGATTACCATCATGGGGGACCAAGTGATAGAGTCAGGTCTGTGAAATGCAATGTGCTGACTGTTTCCAAGTAGGAACATGGAGTATATGACCTGATGTAACGAGATAGTAACTCAACAGGACATAGAAATAATGACAATTTATATTGCACGATGGTGAACTCCACTTTGTACATCCCTTGAAGGTCAAAGATGGTTTCCATGGTTTTTTCCTAGGACCCTGCTTTCTTTATACTTTATCACATGAATTGGAATACTGTAATTTTCATAATTTTATCAATTTTGTAAAAAACAAAAAAAAAATTGGATGGTTCCTATTTTTATTTTTTATTTGCTTATCCTAATATAGTGAACAGGGAATCCGTGTGATATCTTCTGTGCGATACATTTAATCTTGATAACTGAATTGATGATCTATCCTCAGGATAGGTCATCAGTATCTGATCGTGGGGGTCCAACACTCGAGACCCCTGCCGATCAGCTGTTTCAGAAGGCAGCAGCGCAGCGATCTGTGGCGGAAACAACTTCAGATGAGGCTTCTGGCAAGAACAATCCTGGAGGAAGGCCTGTGTCAGGAACATCACAGGGGACCAGAGGCATAGCTAGAGGTTCAGCACAGGGGGGGCGAAACATACTTGAGTGGGCCCCCACTTATTGGCTTCCCAAATGCACATTTCCAACTTCACAGGCACATACTACTAGTTGTGGTTATAATATTGTATTAGAAAGATGACTGTATAAACTGCAAGATCATCTATGCTGCTAAGTACAGTACAATAGACTTTCTACATACCCTAGTCTAAATACTCTACCACATAATGCAGTAAAATATAGGAGTAAAAAATAAGGGGACTCCTATGTTAAAGGAAACGTGTCCCCAGTTTTTACATCACTCCCCTGCCCCCATCAGACCTCAGATCAGCGTATTGTGCCCCCATCAGACCTCAGATCAGCGTATTGTGCCCCATCAGACCTTAGATCAGCGTATTGTGCCCCATCAGACCTCAGATCAGCTTAATGTGCCCCCATCAGACCTCAGATCAGCGTATCGTGCCCCCATCAGACCTCAGATCAGCATATTGTGCCCCCATCAGACCTCAGATCAGCGTATTGTGCCCCCATCAGACCTCAGATCAGCATATTGTGCCCCCATCAGACCTCAGTTCAGCGTATTGTGCCCCCATCAGACCTCAGATCAGCGTATTGTGCCCCCATCAGACCTCAGATCAGCGTATCGTGCCCCCATCAGACCTCAGATCAGCGTATCGTGCCCCCATCAGACCTCAGATCAGCCCACCCAGCCACATAAGATTAAAATAAAAAACCTTTCTTAAAATAAAAAAACCTTTCTTACCTAATCTTATGTGGCTGGGTGGGCTGATCTGAGGTCTGATGGGGGTCCCTAAATACAAGTGAGCGCTTCCATTATGGAAGTCTTCGCCTGATAGTAGGTAAGGTCATCCTTGCTGGGCCCCCCTGAGTCACTGGGCCCGGAGCCGTCACCCCCCCTGCCCCCCCCCCGGTAGCTACGCCACTGCAGGGGACCAATTGATTTGGGGCAGGAAAAGTATCAGGGAAAGGTCTGCGGCAGGAGAATTTTAGTGATAGGATGTAGTACGAAAAGAATCAGGAGAATGTGTATGTGGAAGGAAGAATGTTAGGAAAATTTGTCATGTATGCTCCGGTCCAGCATGTGGCGTGGGCAGCTGAGCACGACTCTGGGTTTATCTCCTATCACTGAATCATGCAGTCACCTCCACTCAGGCTGCAAACTCAGCATAAATCACACCCCAACACAGTCCATGCACCTCAGTAACATACTGCCATCACCCAACTATTCTAGGCCTGGTAGGACACTTGCACTCTCCACATAAATAAATATGCTTTCCAGCAGTCAAATGCTTGGACATTTATAGAAAGGCCATGGATTCTTTAGCTCATACAAGGACTAAACGTATTAAAGTTCTAAAGTTTTATATTTCAAAATATGTTTAGTGAAAAATGAGAAGATAATTGAGAAAGGACATTGACAAATAAGCAAGTTGTCCGAGGACATGGTCTTTAGTGATAGTGAATAACCTGAAACGAGCAATAAAGACAGCAAATTCAATGTCAAGAATAAGCCAATAAGAAAAGAAACCTCCTGGCTCTCCTGATCAATAACCTTTATAATTATTAAAGACATATGATGAGTTCAACCAAAGGTATGGCGATAATGCTGTTTATTCAATGACATGTGCAAAAACGAGCTCCGGTATGAAGAAGACTCATCAGGTAAAGGAGACAGAAAAAATCTAGCTCCTTCTCAAAGGCTTAAATAATAGGCCAGGCTGGGGGCTGTGTATGTGCCCAAACTTTACCAATCCATATGCTGGTATCAGCTAGGGTTGAATCAACCTTCTTGTAGAGAAGAAATCTATTAACTTTTAGAATCATCTCAGATATAGAGAGAGTTGGTGATCTCAACCTGGCGGCAACCTGTATCCTAGCAGCCTTAAGAATATACTGCAGAAGGTTATATGAAGCAACTTAGCAGTGATCTGATAGAATCCCAGTTCTGTCGAGGGCAGGTCCACCATATGTGAAGCCTTAGGATAAATAAGATGGAGATTGGAGGGGACCATATATTCATACGCAATACCAGCAGGGAAGACTCCATCGAGGGCACCTACCCACTACACTTGCTAATCATACTGCAATTTGTGCTATTGCTCAAGAAATAAAGCTTCTCCTAAATCCACCTCCCAACCGAACACAAAGTGTGATTTAGTCAGAGAATGTGGAGTTCAGTAGACGACAGAGAGCACCCAGAAGACTCCATGGAGGGTAAATGGGTTATCCCAGGATTAATGTAAAAAAATGAATATCAGACAACATATAGCACATGACAATACCTTTATAAGAAACTTAGAACCAGCCCTGAACTTCAGATGAGCTCAGAAATAATAGCAGACCTAACACTAACAAGCTGTAGTCTCTTCTGCTTCCTCGTCTTGGCCGAGCCCCGTGTTACTGTTTGAAACGTGTTTTTAGGTTCATGCCTTGGTTCTGGTGTCCAAATCTCCCAGTAATTTATTAGGCAAAACGTGGTTGATGGTGGCCGGTGACATACGGACGAGATGGAGAGAGAAGATATTGAAACTGGAGGTTTTTCTATTATTATTTTTTTTACTGTTCTACTGGATTTCTCCTGTACTGAGTTGGATTATAACCTGCCTGCTCGTCCACAACATGTATTGATCAGCAGCTCAGGGCTAGCTGCCCAGTTCTACAGTCTCAACCCTTGGAGGCACGGCCCCTTCCAAAGTTCATTTACTGGAAATCGAGAATAGAAACTGAGATCCAACAGCAAGGAAGTCACCGCAGCAGAGAAAGGTAAGCGGACGTGAATGAGACAACTTTAGACTGAAGCTTCTCCTCTCCTTAAATAAGTAAATGCAGAACTTTGTGGTCCTTAATTATTACACCATTTTTGCAGTTTTTATACAATTTACAAAAAATCTGTTGCTCTCTGGAGACCATCAGCATGCAGTCTATCTGCACTTGATGGATCCTACTATGAGTTTAGTTTCAGTCTCAGCTCAGTATAAATGTCTAATTACGCCTTTACAGGGTAACTAGCTGATCACCGCACCAGGGTGTAGGGGGGCGGGGGACAGTCAGGTGATGATATGATAGAATAGGACTGAGAGCCCACACAATGACAACATAGACTCTGCTGTTATCTCTGCACTCATGGGTCACCAACGAGGAGTCGATGAAGTTAGAGTGCAACTCAAAAGGTTAAAAATCTGAAGTAGCGGCTATAGGACCCTTGGCAGAAAGGTGACCCCATGTAAGGGGTGGAACATCACTGGAAGGTCACAGATGCTGCAAAACAAGGTCCTTTATTACACAGAGGTACAGCCCGCCTGATGGTTACTGCCACTTGAAGTGGTACAATACACTTGGTGGTTACACTCTGGTGGGATCTTGTACTTTAAATTTAGATTTGGTGGTCTCTCACAGAGACCAGGAGGACCATGCACAACACCACTAGAACTCCAGAGAGTCAGGTTGTGCATAATATGGCTGCTGGTCGCCCCAACCTTCTGTGCCATTGTGGGCTTCTAGGCGGCTAAACCCTACTCAGCCATGGAGTTAGTTTTATGTAGGATTGCACTGGACACTTATTTATGATTGCCCAGCACCTCCATGGGTCCTTACAACCACTAGGCTGCAAGCCTTTATAGAATTATCTACCGACCACTATAATAGTTACTGTAGATACAAATGTGTACACTGACCAAAAACTAACACTACCAGAAAAAGTCCTAGTAACTAAAATAGTAACAGTAACGCTGCATAACGTGAATGGCTTTTTGATTCTGCTGGGGTGGTATTTTGTTCTGCACTATAGTATTGCTGGTCCTGTCTACTTATGTTGTCCATGTGTACTTGTGTTGCCCTGCCTTCTGTCAGATTAAACCCACCTACAACATGGGGCCACTTTTTTTCATGGCCACTTTAAGTTCCCAGTTCTCCCATTTGTGGCCCACACACTGTCTGGGTGGTTCTCTTCAGGACATTTCTGGGCAGCCAATCCTCACTATACACTGTCTCTTACTCCAAGCTCAGGTCTTGCAAGCAGTGTGAGACTCTATATCGTAGAAATACACTGGGAATTCTGCACACAGCACACATCCACAGATATATAGTGTAGACAGGCAGTGCGAGTCAGGGGAGAACACTGTGAAGCTACATCTCATAGAAATACACTGGAGATTCTGCACATAGCACTTATCCACAGATATATAGTATAGATGAGTCAGGGGAGAACACTGTGAGGCTACATCTCATAGAAATACACTGGAGATTCTGCACATAGCACTTATCCACAGATATATAGTATAGATGAGTCAGGGGAGAACACTGTGAGGCTACATCTCATAGAAATACACTGGAGATTCTGCACATAGCACTTATCCACAGATATATAGTATAGATGAGTCAGGGGAGAACACTGTGAGGCTACATCTCATAGAAATACACTGGAGATTCTGCACACAGATTGTATAGACAGTAATTATGAGTTGAAGAGAGCAGTGTGAATTTTTATCTCACAGAATATCGAGAAGATTCTGCACATAGCACACACACAGTATAGACAGGCAGTACAAATCATGACACAACGCTCTGAGGCTACATCTAATAGAAATATACTGGAGATTCTGCACAGAGCAGCTCTATGAATCTACATCTTAAATGATACACTGGAGATTCTGCACACAGCGCATACAGATTGTATAGACAGGAAGTATGAGTTGAAGAGAGCAGTGTGAAGTTGTATCTCATAGAATATACTGGAGGTTCTGCACACAACACACACATAGCATAGACAGGCAGTGCTTTACAACTCTGCAGCTAATCGCTGTATGGAATCACAGAAATTATATGTTCAGCAGCACTGGCCATACAGAGGAACAGGAAAGTCTTTGTGGGAAGGTCTAAGGGCATATAGGTGCTGATGTCATTCTATAGATCACAGAAATAACACAGGAAAGACTGAAAGAGAGGAAAGAAAGCTGTGGACTGGTGGTCAGTTTGGGGTCCCCACTACCCATAATGAAAATTTAATAAATGTATGGACACAACTAAGCTGGGAATCGCAACACAGCTCCATTCATGTGAACAGAGCCACAATATTTAACTGTACCTTCTTCACTCTAAGAAGTGGTGAAGGACTCGGCAGACGGACCGCAACAAATAAGGAAGTCATTTTATTTCTGTGCAATTTTTTTTACTGATTTAACTCCTATTACGGGGCCTACGTATATATTTTGAACTATTATTGCAAAAAAAACTGAAGTGTTTTCCTTTGATTTTGAGATCCTCTGCCGGATCTCAAAACCGCAAAGGAAAAAACTTAGTTGCAGCCTAATACTGCAGAACTCCTTTTCTACATCTCTGTACGACCAGCCCTTTTACATGAAAATTTTTGCTTTTGTATTTCACCAGAGCTAAAACAGACAAGATGGATCCACAGGAAGAATTTTCTGAAGCTGAATTACAAGAGATAAAGTCTTACATACAAGATGGAGATCTCAGCGGCGCCGTTGAAAGAATAAAGAGTTATTTAGAGAGTTTGGAAAACGCCCCTTTAAACATTGCAGTAACGGGAGAGTCGGGGACTGGGAAATCCACTTTTATCAATACTTTCCTTGACCTGAGTGATGAAGATGGTGCAAAAACCGGAGTGGTGGAGACCACAATGGAGCCAAAGGCTTACTCACATCCGAAATATAGAAATGTCAGTACTGGGACCTTCCAGGGATAGGAACACAGAATTTTAAGGCAGTAGATTATCTCCGTAAGGTCCGTTTTGACAAGTATGACTTTTTCATTATTATTGCATCTGAACGCTTCAGAGAATGTAACATCCAGCTCGCCCGGGCCGTGCAGACCATGAAGAAAAAATTATATTTTGTAAGATCGAAAATTGGGCAAGAAATGTATTCTTCTAAAATGAAAAGGAGCAAGTCGTTCCATGAGGAGACCGTACTGGAAGAAATCAGGGAAGACTGCCTTAAATGCTTTCGGAAAGAAAATATTAACAACCCTGCGGTTTTTCTTCTTGATTGCTTGGAGAAAGGCAAATATGACTATGATCTACTGCAAGAAGTTATGGAGCGGGAACTTCCGAAGCAGAAGAGACATGTCTTCCTGATGTCCTTACCAAATATCTCTCTATCTGTACTAGAAAAGAAGATGGAGGCTCTGCGCTGCCTATTCCGGGCCTGGCTATCGCATGCGATCTCACCATTCTGGTGAAGACTATGAGAGAATACCAAACCGTATTCGGCTTAGATGAAGGTTCCCTCAACAAATTATCCCAACTTTCGGGTAAAGGCATGAGCGATTTGAAATCGGCGATCAAGTCCCCGCAAGTGATCGGAGAATTAAATAAAGAGATTGCCATTAAAATGATTTCGAAGGGAACCATGGGGGCGGTCATGCTGGCTGAACACCTGAAAAGCAGCATTCCCGTGTTCGGCTCCTTGGCAGCAGGAGGCCTCTCCTATGCAATGACTTATAAGATGCTGAAAGGATTCTTGTTAGAATCTGCTCAGGATGCACAAAAGGTTCTTATAAAAGCCTCAGAAGATCAAGTTTAATAAATGGAAAGTAGAAAAGAGAAACGTGACTGCTCCCGATATCCTGTGCATGCGCAGTTGATTCCTACCTCCCTGGGACACTTACTTCAGCTTCATCGGTGGTTGTGACAGAGCTTCTCGTTGAGCTGATTTGCGGAAGTAGAGCTCTTGCCAAAAGTCAGGCAAGACAGTGACTGAGCTCTGCCTCAGGTCTCAGCTAGGCAGGAACTCTGTCACTATCTCTCCCGACTTCCAGCGCATGATCCAAGATCTAGTCAGAGTAAATACACGCGGTTTCACAGCACATGCTGACACTGGACACTCTTTGGCTTGTTAATCACTCATATGAACAGCACTGACTCCAGGTAGCTCCACAGAACAGCATTTTGAAGGTGAATGTCGTGGCCTCTTCCATAAACCAGTGACATCATCACTAGTGATAAGCGAGCATGCTCGACCGAATATGATATTTTTTTGGGGAGGTTAAAAATTGCACAAGGTGGCCTGACCTTAATGCCACCTGCACAGTGTGTGCATTCTAATACTTTCTGTATACTATATACCTGACATCTGTTGCTATTTTTTCTTCCGTTAATCAAGGCCACAGTACCTCATCTGCGTCTGCTGTATAACATTTGCGCAAGGAGGCACAGATAGTGTGGGGATAGGATTTGGCTAGGCAGGGCTAGTTGTTAAAAAGACGCAAAAGTCTATTGTTATATCTGGCTGCAATTTATTTTTTTCTGTTGGGGCAAAAAGAACGCAAGTTTGCCTGACGGTCAGCTCACCAGCAGGCCCTCAACCATGATTTTTTAGACTGTCAGCTCAGCAGCAGCACCTCACCCATAATGTTTTAGACGGTCAGCTCTAGAGTTGTAACGATACCAAAATTTTGATTCGATTTCGATACCAAGAAAAAGTATTCAATACTCGATACCATTCGATACCGCGCCAAAAAAATAAAACACAAAAAATCTGTGTGCCCCATCAGACCTCACATCAGCCCACTGTGCCAGCATCAGACCTCAGATCAGCCAACCGTGCCCCCATCAGACCTCACATCAGCCCACCGTGCCCCCATCAGACCTCACATCAGCCCACCGTGCCAGCATCAGACCTCAGATCATCCTACTGTGCCCCCATCAGACCTAACATCAGCCCACTGTGCCCCCATCAGACCTCACATCAACCCACCGTGCCCCCATCAGACCTCAGATCAGCCCACTGTGCCCCCATCAGACTTAACATCAGGCCACTGTGCCCCCATCAGACCTCACATCAGCCCACCATGCCCCCATCAGACCTCACATCAGCCCACCTTGCCCCCATCAGACCTTAGATCAGCCCACCGTGCCCCCATCAGACCTAACATCAGCCCACTGTGCCCCCATCAACCTCAGATCAGCCCGCTGTGCCCCCATCAGACCTCAGATCAGCCCACCGTGCCCTCATCAGACCTCAGAACAGCCCACTGTGCCCCCATCAGATCTAACATCAGCCCACTGTGCCCCCATCAGACCTCAGATCAGCCCACTGTGCCCCCATCAGACCTCAGATCAGCCCACTGTGCCCTCATCAGACCTCAGATCAGCCCACCGTGCCCCCATCAGACCTCACATCAGCCCACCGTGTGTCTGATGCCCTCCTTTATGTATAATAAAGGGTGTATTGGAGTGCCTGTTCCTTGTCATTTTTGGCAGCCCTTTCACTTAGTGCATCTGCATTTTTGTTTATTCTGTATTGCGTATTCTTGTCTTTCCGTAAAAGTGGCGTAATACTCAGACAACACTGTTAACAGCAGCGACTTTGAAGTCCAAGATGCATCCAGACATCCTCCCCATGCTGTTCCTGAACCATTTCAGTGGTGTTCCCACCATTTTCTCACCTTTCCCTATAAACCAGACACCCTCCCCTCTTCAGAGCAGGGGGTGCCTGGTTTAGTGCTCGGGTTCTCCCATTGACTTCCATTATACTTGGGTGCTCGGCTGAGCACTCGAGCACCACCTAGTGTTCGGCCAGAGTACCTGAGCACACGAGCACCTGGGTGCTCAATCAACATTAGTAGAGACAGCTTCTTCTGGAGGAGAACCATTTTGGAGGACATATTAACATCATCAATACATTTATCAACACCTTCAAGACTGAAAAACAAAGTGTGTGAATATCAATAAAGTTGTGTTATAAGAGGATTCATCTCACTATTGATGTTCACTCGGCAGGTTCCGTCTTTTCGGATGTTAGACCCTTAGATTGGTTGGTAGACCTAGAACGTGGGTTCTGGGATTTGTATTTCTAAGGACAGAGCTACATTGATGAAAGACGACAATGCTACTTGTCTGGTGGGGAGATCCATCATGTGTCGGATCATCCGGAACCGGCCAGTGTTCCATTAAGCTACCAGATTACCAGACTGGGCCACCACCTTCCTCGCATGACGGGGGACACTGCCTTCATAACCCTTTCTTCTCCCAATGCTTTGTCTTCTCCCTGATGGATCCTGGCAGCCAGCATCTGCTAAACATTAGCTACACCACAAATAATCTATAGGTTTCTACATCTTCAGTTATGTGGATGCAAAAGTGAATGTCCATGTGGGTGATCACGTGTCCATATGTAAGGAATAATCCGTGTACACGTGGAAGTCCCACACATAGGTGGATGTCTGTGTGCACAAGAGATTATACCGGAGAACCTGAGCATTAGCTGATAGCAGGTCATAGTTATCTTCTGGATGGGAGAGATATGCCATATCAGCTGGGTGCGGGGGAACAATACAAAGTCCTGGACAGGAAGCCCCTCCTGATGTGAAACAACCAGTTTTGTGAAGATTCCTCCTTTGCTTTGCTCAACAGGACTAAGTATCAGTGTCCGCTGTAAGTCAGCGGTCAGCAGGGTAGACTTCAGGTTACATGGCGCTAATACTTCTGGTCGGTGGGGGTCTGACACCTTTGACCTCGCTGATAAGCTGTTTGAGAGGGCAACAGTGCTCGCAGCATCGCCGTGGCCTTTGCTTGGTATCGCAGCTCAATCCTATTCACTTCTATGCGGGTGATCTGCGCCGAGGTCATGTGACCAATAGATGTGATGTCACCGGCCTAGGCTAAGCTGCTAGAAGGCCACAGCGCTACTGCATGTGCTGGTGCCATATCAAGCAGCTGATCAGCGGGGGGTCCTTCGTTTCAGATCCCCACCGGTCAGATACTTAGAAAACCCCTTTAAATGGGTATTCCCAAATGTGAGATTTATGACACATCAATAAGATATGCCATAAGTGTCTGACAGGGGGCGGTCCAGGACCCATCTCTGGGGAACCCTCTCCTATCTCAAGAGCAAGGCCAAAAATTAATGGAGAACAAACCACAAGAGTACGGCCACCCCTGCAGTCACCGCTATGTGACTTCTGGAGATAGCTGAGCAGCGGTTCGGCAACTTAGTGAAGTCCCACAGGAGTAAAGGGAGAGGGCGCATGTGCAGTGTGATATTTACCATAGAGTGCTGGCATTTCCATAACAAGCTCATTACATACAGAACCAGAACCAGGTCCATTACATGAATACAGCACTAGAACCTAGCTCATAATATACAGAACTACCGATGTGAATTGTGGAAATGTTGCCTTGCATCCTGTCTCAGGTCAGCCCTGCTTGGGTTGATCTTCCCTCACTCTGTGTTTGCACCTTTATGACTGATGATTTCGTTAGGCCTGCTGTGGATTGTTATGTATCCTGCCTCTGGTTGTGCAGGAGGTTCTGTTTGGATCTGTTTTGATTCTGTCTGTTCATTGTTGGAGCTAATATCTGTTTGCCTAGTCTCTCCAGATTGTGTTTGGATCTGTTCAGGTTGGTCTGTGTCTGGGTACTTAGTTCTGTCTGACATTGCCCTGTGCCTGTTCCATAGATTATTTGTCCGATCTTGTCTGGTTCAGTCTGTGCTTGACTTGATTTGTCATGTACGCACTCTGTTCTCCACCTAGTTCTGTCTGTTTTCTCTCCCTGTGCCTCCGGTGCTTGCACCCGAGTCTCTGACCCCTGTGTGTCATCTGCCAACTATACCAGGATTATTTCAAGAGGTAGCAGGGAAGACTAGATACCTGTATAGGGGTTAAAGGGTGAAAACCAGAGCAGCATCCCCTAAGTTGTTCCACAACCATTGTCCATAGCAGTCATTACATAAGTACAGCACCAGAACCTAGCTCATTACATAAGTACAGCACCAGAACCAAGCTCAGTACATATATACATCACCAAAACCAAGCCCATTACATAAAAACATCCCTAGAAACAAGCATGATACAATGTAAAACTACAGCTCCCAGTATGTCCTGAACAGGTGTAAATGTACACTAGGAGTTGTGAGAATGCTACCACCCATCATCAGGTTGTAAACTACACAAGTGACTACAGCACTGACCAGACACATTCAGTGGCAGAATAATCATTTCCAATTAGTGACGTAAAGGTGATTTCTCCTGTAGAGTTCTTCTCTTACCTTTCATTTCTACTTGGTTCAGACCACCATGATGGCTTCTCCTGGCCATGACCCATCTCTGCAGAGCTTGCTGTCCAGATGTCTTCAGCTTCTCACTTTTCCTACTGATCCATCACACCCTTTCAACTAACACAAACCCGTCTTAGTGCCTCACACTATGCCCCCTGAAAAAAATTTACCACACAGTCACCCTACTGGCAGTGCCCTCTATAAATACTGCTAGACACTCTTTGCCCCTATACTGTGCCTCATGTTCTGTTCCCCCATACATAGTGTCTCATGTCTTTGCTCTCTTATATAGTGCTCTGTGCCCCATGCTATGTACCCTCTTATATAGTGCATAGTCATATAGAACATGACAATCTCTTTCTAATAAAGCTAGAACCAGCCCTGTACCTCACATGGATCCAGAGATCTCCCCATTCATTGTTCTGCTAGATTTATATCAAGCTGACAGCTCAAGGGGAGTGTCTTTTCTGCTGCAGCTCAGGAGGCGTGTCTCAGCTCTCCCTATCACAGCTCAGGAGGCGTGTCTCAGCTCTCCCTATCACAGCTCAGGAGGTGTGTCTCAGCTCTCCCTATCACAGCTCAGGAGGCGTGTCTCAGCTCTCCCTATCACAGCTCAGGAGGCGTGTCTCAGCTCTCCCTATCACAGCTCAGGAGGCGTGTCTCAGCTCTCCCTATCACAGCTCAGGAGGCGTGTCTCAGCTCTCCCTATCACAGCTCAGGAGGTGTGTCTCAGCTCTCCCTATCACAGCTCAGGGGGTGTGTCTCAGCTCTCCTTATCACAGCTCAGGAGGCGTGTCTCAGCTCTCCTTATCACTGCTCAGGGGGAGTGTCTCAGCTCTCCCTATCACAGCTAAGGAGGCGTGTCTCAGCTCATCCTATCACAGCTCAGGAGGCAGTTAAAAGTTGAAACTGAGCATGTGCGGCCTTCTCAGTGAGCAGGTCAAAGAAATAAGAAATTAAGTGGTCCTATACAGATACATTTTATTGAATAACTCAGTAGCTATACAAAATGTTTAATTACATGCAAATACAAAAGTATTCAGATCCAGTTGCTGGTTTGAAAACTGTAGAATATTTTTCGTGGGACAAACCCCTTAAATAGTGCTACATGCTCTGTGCCCCCATATATAGTGCTACACGCTCTGTGCCCCCATACATAGTGCTACATGCTCTGTGACTCCTGCTCTTTGTCCAGATATACAATGCACACAATACTTACCTTTCCATGGTCCCAGGACGACCTCCCACGATGCAGTCCTTGGCTCTTCAGGCCAGGCAGAATGTCACAGTTGAAGCAATGACATCATAGCGCTGCCTGCATCAGAACAAACTGCCGAGCGGCAGTGCAGGGAACCAATAGTTCCTCTGTCCGGCCAGCACTGAGTGGGATGCTCAATTATATGCGAGTCCTATGGATGCTGATAAAATTGAGTGCAGGGGTGCCCAAAAACTGGGTGACCCACCTCGGTGAACGGGTGCCCGGGAAAGAGAACCATCTGGTGCCCCAAGAGTGAGGAGTGATGAATCCTGGTGCCACATACTAAGACAGGCCCTGGCTGCGGCTAACTCTGAGGCTATGTTCACATGGAGTTTTTTGTGTGCGTCGAAAAAAAACTGATGCACAATCAACTTCAGGATTTCTCCTGGTTTTCTGATTTTTATTTTGACGGGGTTCTTGATGTGGTTTGTGATCCTGCCCATTTCAACCTGGAATCAACACCAAGAATGATCACGTCACTTCTTTATTCTACACCGCAGGTTTGTAAACCACAAGTGGAAGAAATGGTGCCTTGTAAATTAGGAAGTGGTTTTCACATTGAAATCAAGATGTTTATTTGTTTTTTAGCTGCAGTATCCGCACCAAAATCTACATGGACATTGTCTTATGGTCCGCTCACTGCGTATACTGTGTCAAACTGCTTCTTGGTTTCTGCCAAGGCCGTTCCCTTTAGACGCCTTGGGCCCGCTCACAGCTTAGTTACATTAAATGGAGCTAAGTCACAAACACAGAGCCGCCACGGCTTCAACCAGTGGCTGTCCTCCCACCGTGCCTAAAAAGGGACAGGTCTCTTCTTGGCGCCGTCTTGGCTTTAAACCGCCAGCCTGAAAACTGCAGCGCTGCCTCACACTGATGGAGGCCTAAGCTTACATTTTCTGAATGGGGTGTGCAGAATCCATGGATCTTGCTGCTAAAATCACCCCCTTTCAGATGAAGGAAACAAACTTTCATTTTTGGAATTTATGCAACAAATGATTTTTGTCTGGATATTCCCTAAGAAATCTGCAGGTCCTGGAAGGAGAGATATTCAGGATTCTTTAGTAGATGGTGTCCTGGTGATCTGTATGGTAGAGGGTGGTCTCCTACAGGATTTCCTGCTGTTTGTGGCACCACGTCAGGTCCAATCCTGGAGCCTCAGTACGTGGTCGGCCGGTTACTGTAGCTCTTGTTGCCATAACGGATTCTATCACATCTGTAGATAGACCAGCATTCTTCCTGTGAGCAGAGGCCCCTGCACACACTGCTAGAGGGGGAGGGGGCCTCATAGACTCTGCTCTGGTCCTCTGTCGCCTCCACCAGCAGCTTCTGTACTATAACATGTCCTCTCCCGCCCAGTCTCCCCCTCCTCTTCCACATAGTCTCTGTCACTCACGTACACACACCGCCCTATGGTGTCACATCCACAACTAGTATAAGAAGGAAGAAAGAGCGGAGAGCCAGGTAGGTACCTGGAGATCTCTGTATCTCTACGACCCCTGCCTATAGAACAACGGATATAAAAACGGAAGCAGCACGAGGAGGGGGTGGGGTTCAGATCTTATAAAACCCAGCCGAGCTGTAATAACACCGCCGTCCGGCTGCACTTGGATTTCCCTTTGAATCCAGACTGGTTTGAGTGTTGCATTTATAAAAGCAGAGACAACGTGAGTTTGAGCGTTCACGTGTTTGATTTTTAAGTGCGTGTTTGAATTAAGTGTGTGACTTCAGATTCAGGGATTACAGTAAGTCGGTTCATATCACTGTATTGTATTTTTCTGTCTTTTTGCATATTCCCTATTAGTATGTCTTCCATCATTGACAGCGCAGTCCAGTGCACATCCTGTCTGATGTATGCAGTCCTGGAACAGCCGTTTAAGGGTGCATATATTTGTTCAAAATGTGAGCAAATTACCCGTTTGGAATCGCACATCGTGTATCTAAGCGGGAGGATTTCAACACTGAGAAGCGCTGACAATTTGGAAAAGAGTTTGCTGCTCACTGAGCGAGCACTCTATGGGGTAGATGTGAGGGAGGGGGGTAGTGAGGAGGCTCAGGAAAGTGAGGTAGCTAGCTGGGTAACAGAAAGCGGGGTAGAGGGAAAAGTGCCAGGGAGGCTAGCCCTGATCTGACACAAGTTTGGCAGATGAGGGGAATGCCACTTCAGGGAGAGCAGGGCAGGCCAGTGCTGGTAGTGGGAGACTCCATTATTAGGGGACCAGGAGAGCAGGGCAGGCCGGTGCTGGTAGTGGGAGACTCCATTATTAGGGGACCAGGAGAGCAGGGCAGGCCGGTGCTGGTAGTGGGAGACTCCATTATTAGGGGACCAGGAGAGCAGGGCAGGCCGGTGCTGGTAGTGGGAGACTCCATTATTAGGGGACCAGGAGAGCAGGGCAGGCCGGTGCTGGTAGTGGGAGACTCCATTATTAGGGGACCAGGAGAGCAGGGCAGGCCGGTGCTGGTAGTGGGAGACTCCATTATTAGGGGACCAGGAGAGCAGGGCAGGGCAGGCCGGTGCTGGTAGTGGGAGACTCCATTATTAGGGGACCAGGAGAGCAGGGCAGGCCGGTGCTGGTAGTGGGAGACTCCATTATTAGGGGACCAGGAGAGCAGGGCAGGCCGGTGCTGGTAGTGGGAGACTCCATTATTAGGGGACCAGGAGAGCAGGGCAGGCCGGTGCTGGTAGTGGGAGACTCCATTATTAGGGGACCAGGAGAGCAGGGCAGGCCGGTGCTGGTAGTGGGAGACTCCATTATTAGGGGACCAGGAGAGCAGGGCAGGCCGGTGCTGGTAGTGGGAGACTCCATTATTAGGGGACCAGGAGAGCAGGGCAGGCCGGTGCTGGTAGTGGGAGACTCCATTATTAGGGGACCAGGAGAGCAGGGCAGGCCG
The DNA here is from genome assembly GCA_900303285.1 of Rhinella marina. NCBI lineage: Eukaryota > Metazoa > Chordata > Amphibia > Anura > Bufonidae > Rhinella > Rhinella marina. The sequence goes on from ONZH01019540.1 coordinate 63,187, forward strand.
GTGCTGGTAGTGGGAGACTCCATTATTAGGGGACCAGGAGAGCAGGGCAGGCCGGTGCTGGTAGTGGGAGACTCCATTATTAGGGGACCAGGAGAGCAGGGCAGGCCGGTGCTGGTAGTGGGAGACTCCATTATTAGGGGACCAGGAGAGCAGGGCAGGCCGGTGCTGGTAGTGGGAGACTCCATTATTAGGGGACCAGGAGAGCAGGGCAGGCCGGTGCTGGTAGTGGGAGACTCCATTATTAGGGGACCAGGAGAGCAGGGCAGGCCGGTGCTGGTAGTGGGAGACTCCATTATTAGGGGACCAGGAGAGCAGGGGCAGGCCGGTGCTGGTAGTGGGAGACTCCATTATTAGGGGACCAGGAGAGCAGGGCAGGCCGGTGCTGGTAGTGGGAGACTCCATTATTAGGGGACCAGGAGAGCAGGGCAGGCCGGTGCTGGTAGTGGGAGACTCCATTATTAGGGGACCAGGAGAGCAGGGCAGGGCAGGCCGGTGCTGGTAGTGGGAGACTCCATTATTAGGGGACCAGGAGAGCAGGGCAGGCCGGTGCTGGTAGTGGGAGACTCCATTATTAGGGGACCAGGAGAGCAGGGCAGGCCGGTGCTGGTAGTGGGAGACTCCATTATTAGGGGACCAGGAGAGCAGGGCAGGCCGGTGCTGGTAGTGGGAGACTCCATTATTAGGGGACCAGGAGAGCAGGGCAGGCCGGTGCTGGTAGTGGGAGACTCCATTATTAGGGGGACCAGGAGAGCAGGGCAGGCCGGTGCTGGTAGTGGGAGACTCCATTATTAGGGGACCAGGAGAGCAGGGCAGGCCGGTGCTGGTAGTGGGAGACTCCATTATTAGGGGACCAGGAGAGCAGGGCAGGCCGGTGCTGGTAGTGGGAGACTCCATTATTAGGGGACCAGGAGAGCAGGGCAGGCCAGGGGGTGCTGGTAGTGGGAGACTCCATTATTAGGGGACCAGGAGAGCAGGGCAGGCCGGTGCTGGTAGTGGGAGACTCCATTATTAGGGGACCAGGAGAGCAGGGCAGGCCGGTGCTGGTAGTGGGAGACTCATTATTAGGGGACCAGGAGAGCAGGGCGGGGTGGTAGTGGGAGACTCCATTATTGGGGACCAGGAGGCAGGCAGGCCGGTGCGTGGCCAGGAGAGCAGGGCATGCTGGTAGTGGGAGACTCCATTATTAGGGGACCAGGAGAGCAGGCCGGTGCTGGTAGGGGGAGACTCCATTATTAGGGGACCAGGAGAGCAGGGCAGGCCGGTGCTGGTAGTGGGAGACTCCATTATTAGGGACAGGAGAGCAGGGCAGGCCGGTGCTGGCTACCATTATATGGGAGTCTCCACTCGGGCAACAGAACTTCGGCCTGGGTGGTTGGGAATGCCTGTGTCTTCTTCTCCCGTCGCCGCCCATTTTCTACTTGCCCATTTTTTAGGGGGCACCAGGAGAGGCAGGGCGGCTTTTACCGTGCTGGTATGGGAGTTCTCATATTTATTAGGGGACCAGAGGAGGCAGAGGCTAGGGCGACGGCTGCTGCGTCAGTGAGGGCAGACAGCTACTCCATTATTGGAGGGCGATAGCCAATAGCTGCTCAGTGAGTCCCCCATAGGAAGGTCGTTCCCCCCGGCTTCTCTCTCTCTGCCCTGTCGTGTATGAAGGAAGTCTTCCTCCATATCTCTGACACCAGTGGCTGTGCTTTCGTACTACTATGGAGTGGGTCCCATACTAGCCGAGCAGAGGATGGCCGGGCAGTGCGCTCGCTGTGATTCTAGGGCTATAGTGGAGAGACATCAATGATGATTTTATCAGAAGGTGGCGCTTTTCCGGTCCCCTTATTAAATGGGACTCTCCCAGTAGCGACCAGAAAGTGCAGGCCTGCTTCGTGCAGGCCCGGTGTCCTCATGCTGGAGTCTATATGTTATGGCGAGAGACACCTTCCATGTCTGATCCTGGAGGCCTCTGTGGGCCAGGAGTAGAAGCATGTGATCTTGGCAGCAAGGCGCAGATTCGGTTCTTCGGGCCTGGGTGAGTGGGTCTAGATGAACTTCCATTTATTCTAGGGGACCAGGCATAACAGGGCAGGCCGGTGCTGGTAGTCGGTGAGACTCCAGTTTTAGGGGTGCCATGCGCAGAGCGGGGCAGGCCGGTGCTGTACGTTGAGATCCAACTTATTTAGGAGGACCAGAGAGCAAGGGAGCAGGCCGGTGCTGGTAGCTGGGAGAACTCCATTATTGGGAACAGGAGAGCAGGACTCTTCCTTGCCGGCCATTCATATATCTCCGATGACCCACGGTGCATCGGTGGTGCGGGTGGACTCCTGGCCATCTATTTCATGTGGGGACCCTTTGAAGAGTAGCAGGACAGTCAGGGGGCGGAGGTGTCCCGGTGCTGGTATGGGAGACCCTTCATTATTATTCATAGCGACTAGAGAGCACGGGTGCAGCTGCTCGTCGCTAAGTCCCTATCGTTCGGCGCCGCCCTTCTTTGATTGCGTAGGGCCATAACGTCTACGGGGACGACTCCATAACTATATTACGCGGAAGATAGGAGCAGACTCCTGCTACAGTCTTCCGTAGTTATAGAGAAACCTCGGTTTCACCGGCCTGGCTCTGTAATGAGAGTACTATCATTAACATAGGGACGAGGCAGGAGCGATTGGGCACTGACTCGGCTCGCGTCGGTCCTGGCTCTCCCCTCCACACTCGGTCTGAGCCCGTGTGACTCTTTCTCTGTCTACTTGGCGTTGTCCTAAGGCACTGGGCAGGGACTTACACTCGTTCTCCTGCGTCCCATATATTAGCGTGAACGCGGTAAAGGCAGATCTTACGCCAGCGTAGAGCCAGCCCGGGCCTGTTCTGCTTTCCCCTGGTGGGCTGGTAGATTCTCGGGAAGACTCCATTATATAGGGGGCCCGGAAGAGCAGGGCAGGCCGCATATATAGATCTGGCGTTTCTCGGTAGTGGAGGACCTCAATTATTAGGGGACCAAGCGTAGAGCAGGGCAAGGCCGGCGACCTTGTCTGGCGGTATGTGGCGAGAACTCCAATTATTAGGAGACACAAGAGAGCAGGGCGGAGAAGATAGAGATAGATGGGAGACTCCATTTTAGGGGAAAGCGAGAGCAGGTGCGCTAGCGTTGCCCTGTGTTCGCTGGTACTGTAGGGTAGAACTCCATTGGGATTCTGGGGACCAGCTGGAGGCACGGTGCAGGCCGGTGCTGGTACGTCCCCGGCGTTAGCGATGGCGCTCCACTTCTAAATATGGGAGTCTCATGCCGAAGTAGCCAGGCGAGCGGTCCGGGCTCCGGCTTGCTTCAGTTGGTTGACCAACACCTAACACATTTCTAAATTGGAGGGGGGATTAGGAGCTGTTCCAGGCCAGCTAAGGCCAGTGCCTGGTAGTGGGAGTAACTCCCATTCATTGAGGGGACCAGCGAGAGCAGAGCCAGAGAGGCGATCGTGGTAGTCGGGAGGCATGCCCTTCATTTCATTTATCCGCTAAAGTAATTGGACCGATCCAGCTCGAAGCAGGGCACGGACCGTTACCGAGCAATGCTGGGCGCTGCATGTTGCTCGGCTTATAAGGATCCTACAAGGCACCCTGCCCTATGTCCTTCACTGTCCGCTAAGATAATGGGGAGTCTCCATTACCAGCACGGCTACCCGCTCTCCCTGTCCATATGATCTCCATAACCACACCGCCTCCCTGCTCCCTGTCCCCTTAATAATGGAGTTCTCCCACTACCAGCACCGGCCTGCCCTGCTCTCCTGGTCCCCTAATAATGGAGTCTCCCCACTACCAGCCGGCTGCCGCTTCCTTCCCTAATAGGTCTCCCTGCAGCACGGCCTGATGCGTCCTAGTCCTGACTATGGGCAGCTTCTCACGGTGTACTGGTAAGACGATAGGGAGACTCCCCATTATTGGGGACCTCAGGCGACGAGTCAGGGCACGGCCCGGTCTTGCTAGGTCGGTAGTAATGTAGGGTGGAGTCATCTCCCAATTCTTTAGGCCAGCACCGGGAGACCCAACTGGAAGAGCCCTGAGCTCGGGTCCAGCTGGGCCTGGCCTCGGCTGTGTAGATATGGAGTAAAAGACCTCATATATGGGTAGGGTCGCGGACCAGGAGAGTGACCAGCCGGGAAGGCATGTGCTACCGGTAGTGGAGAGACTCCCACCCATTGTTAGGAGGATCGTACAGGAAGGAGACGGGCAGGCCGGTGCGGTCCGGTGACCGTTTGCTGGGTCAGAACTTCCGAGTTTAATTCACGGGGGCATTAGGAGAGAAGATGGCAGGACCAGATTGGGGCTGGCTCCCACTGACTCAGCACGGCGGAGCCTGTCCCTGCTACTCTCCATGTCCCGGCATAATTATCGCGATAGTCGATAGACGGGCACATGACAGCACCGGCCTTGCCTGGCATTCTCGGGTGCTCTGGCGATAATGTGGAGTTGGGAGTCCACCACTCTCACTTAATGGTAGAGGCGATGCAATGCGATTTAGCACATTTTGGGTTATCACCGCGCTCGGAAGTGAATTGGTGAGTGTCTCTACGGGTAAGCACTCCATTATTAGGGGACCAGGAGAGCAGGGCAGGCCGGTGCTGGTAGTGGGAGACTCCATTATTAGGGGACCAGGAGAGCAGGGGCAGGCCGGTGCTGGTAGTGGGAGACTCCATTATTAGGGGGACCAGGAGAGCAGGGCAGGCCGGTGCTGGTAGTGGGAGACTCCATTATTAGGGGACCAGGAGAGCAGGGCAGGCCGGTGCTGGTAGTGGGAGACTCCATTATTAGGGGACCAGGAGAGCAGGGCAGGCCGGTGCTGGTAGTGGGAGACTCCATTATTAGGGGACCAGGAGAGCAGGGCAGGCCGGTGCTGGTAGTGGGAGACTCCATTATTAGGGGACCAGGAGAGCAGGGCAGGCCGGTGCTGGTAGTGGGAGACTCCATTATTAGGGGACCAGGAGAGCAGGGCAGGCGGTGCTGGTAGTGGGAGACTCCATTATTAGGGGACCAGGAGAGCAGGGCAGGCCGGTGCTGGTAGTGGGAGACTCCATTATTAGGGGACCAGGAGAGCAGGGCAGGCCGGTGCTGGTAGTGGGAGACTCCATTATTAGGGGACCAGGAGAGCAGGGCAGGCCGGTGCTGGTAGTGGGAGACTCCATTATTAGGGGACCAGGAGAGCAGGGCAGGCCGGTGCTGGTAGTGGGAGACTCCATCCATTATTAGGGGACCAGGAGAGCAGGGCAGGCCGGTGCTGGTAGTGGGGAGACTCCATTATTAGGGGACCAGGAGAGCAGGGCAGGCCGGTGCTGGTAGTGGGAGACTCCATTATTAGGGGACCAGGAGAGCAGGGCAGGCCGGTGCTGGTAGTGGGAGACTCCATTATTAGGGGACCAGGAGAGCAGGGCAGGCAGGCCGGTGCTGGTAGTGGGAGACTCCATTATTAGGGACCAGGAGAGCAGGGCAGGCCGGTGCTGGTAGTGGGAGACTCCATTATTAGGGACCAGGAGAGCAGGGCAGGCCGGTGCTGGTAGTGGGAGACTCCATTATTAGGGGACCAGGAGAGCAGGGCAGGCCGGTGCTGGTAGTGGGAGACTCCATTATTAGGGGACCAGGAGAGCAGGGCAGGCCGGTGCTGGTAGTGGGAGACTCCATTATTAGGGGACCAGGAGAGCAGGGCAGGCGGTGCTGGTAGTGGGAGACTCCATTATTAGGGGACCAGGAGAGCAGGGCAGGCCGGTGCTGGTAGTGGGAGACTCCATTATTAGGGGACCAGGAGAGCAGGGCAGGCCGGTGCTGGTAGTGGGAGACTCCATTATTAGGGACCAGGAGAGCAGG